>PYAF01002668.1:825898-861856 GCA_007407185.1 Glycine tomentella
ATAAAAAGGTATGTCAAATTAATTATTAACAGTATATTGTTCTCATTCTTGTCCATTAAATAGAATAATAGAGCAAAAAATCTCACTCTAGCTAGAAAAACTTGAAAAATTATGATTCATTATCACATCAAGTATATTATCTCTGTTCTTTCTATAGTGTATTTTACACTATAATTTCTTTCTTATAATAAAGAATATATAAAGATAGCATTTGGGTAAATATTTGCAAATATAATAATTTTAAATGTATAATTGCAGTTATGCAATGTCTCAAAATAATGCATTTTTATTTATTGAAAGCAAAGCATTTTGGTATTGGCTTTAAGAAAATTCAAAAATATGGGTTATCACTTTTGCACAAATGTAAATAATTGTCTAAAAAATAGAAAGAAAGAAGAAAAAGAAAAAAAGAAGAAAGTTATATGCAATGACAATGGTCATAGTTTTGAAAGCAATTTTTTAGCAGACTTTCAATATGACATAGTATCCTATTTATTTCATCAAGATTCACATAATGACATGTCTAAATCTATACACTTGATATTAGAAGTATATATGATAAAAGTCTCATAAATAATGACTTAAAGAACCAAGACGAAAGAAACTATAAGTTATATATATTTAAAGGAAAGCATCACAAAAGTTAACGTAGTGGTTGAGAAATCTTACGTTGATTGTAAGATAACGAGTGATCATTTTTCAAGACTCGTGCATACAAACGCAACAACGAAAAAACATTTTGAACTTATACTTTCTATTAGGTATTAGGTGTTTAAATTCAAATCAATCTAAAATAAAAATAAAAAATTACTATAAAAAATCAAAAATTAAATCAAACTGATTTTTTTAAATTTCTTTGGATGATTTTCTTTTTCAAATCGATTGGTTTGGATGATTTGCGATTTGTGTATTTGAAACAAATCTAAACTGCTGAATCGAATTGCAATATTTGTACTAATATTTATATTATTTTAATGTTATATATTTTTTATGTGTCTAATACTTGAATTTCATATGATTTGTAATATTGTGTATATGAAACTTATACAATACATATTACTTTCTTTTTCATATAACTTTTTTAAGGTATGTTTGATTTAAATAGATGAAATTTTATAGATTTTAATTGTAGAAGGTTTAACATATATTAATTAAGTTTCATAGATTATTATCAATAATTTTTAATATAATTTTATTTAAAATATAAAAAAGAAAGTATATAAATTTTAATAAAATAATATTTTAGTAAAAATCGCAAAAATGAACCAAATCAAATTACAAAATATTAATTTGATTTAATTTAAATTTTATTTTAAATAAAAATTAAATCGAACATAATCACATATTTTTAAAATTTAGCTCGGATAATTTTTTGACAAAAAGCAAACCAAAACTAGCTACAAACACCCTTAGTTTCTATTATAAACACTAACATAAATTTACTTTTAGAGAGGGTGATAGCATAAGACTCACCGGAAAAAAAATCATCAATTTTATTGATGGAAAAAATAGACGTTAAGTTACTTTTATCAGTATCGCACCTGTCTAATAAAATTTAAAAATTTAAAGTGTTAATATAAAAATTGTTAGTTCATATTAACATTTTAAAGTGTATTTAACATTTGGTATAGTGATATATATATATATATATATATATATATATTATACCAGCAAGATTAATATTATCTATTACTATTGTTAATATTTTATTTTTATCTGAAAAACTATATCAACTGGTATATAGCATTTTTGTATTGTGACTCCTTTGCATATAAGGGACTGATATAATTAAGAAATCCAAAACACTAATAAACTTAATTTAAATTTTAAAAATAATATTAATTGTTAAAATTTAGAATTAAATATGATAGAATTTAAATTTGAATTTAAAAATAATAACAAACTCACAGTAATAATACTTTAAATTATATATATATATATATATATATATATATATATATATATATATATATCTTAGAGCATCAATGTTATTCTCATTATTTAAATGTGAAGCTTACAGATACGAAAAGATAGAGAATATAAAAAGTGAGTTAACTTAGAGATTATGAAGAGTAAGAGTCCCATACTCCGAAATCAATACTCAAATTTATAATATTTTTCTATAACTATGTTATAGATGTAAAATATTTATTAATTTTATTAATAATTAATATTTATCGAAGAATTTATCTATTATTTTAATTGGATCTTTCTTTTTAATTATATTTTTTCTCACAAAATTGAAACATGAGACGTTAATTTATTTAAAGAATATAGCTCAGTTTTGCTATAATCAATGCAATATTATTACTCAACTTTATAATATATAATAATAGATAACACTTTGTGTAAAAAAAAAGGAGATAACACAATTACAAATAGGTAAAGTTTTATCATCATATCTTATCATAATCATAACAAAATATACACATATATGTCAACTAGTAACTTGATTACTTGCAATAAATACTTGTGCTAAACTGTGTGTAATTGAGAATTTTTCTCCAGACTCGAGCAGAATAGAATATTGGGGTCATGGGAAAATAAGAAAAACATTATTCTGGGCAAGCATTAACTTTCCGATCTTTTTGCGTTGTCCATAGGTTAACAAAGTTAACAGAGAAGTTCTCTTTTTTTTTTTTCTAATACAGCACTGCGATTCTTCAACTTTATACCCGAAAAGAAAGGCATTACATTCCTTACCCCCCTTTTTTCGATCTTGTTTTATTTATATTCTCTTCGTTTCCTCCACTAACAGCAGTCAATACAGAATTCTGGAGAAGGCATACTATGCAGGGCTCAGCAAAACTTGCAATTAAAGCCAACCAGTACGGCTGCTAAAAAAACAGTTTTGGAAAAAAGGGTCTTGCTAGTTACCCGTGGACGAAATAAAAAAAAAATATATTTTGTGTGAATACTATAAAAGAGTATAAAAAAATTATAAATAACATTATTTTTTATCTTTTAATAAAAATATTTTTACTTTAAGTATTAATTAACGTTTGCCTTAAAATAACTAGTTAGTAATAATGGTTGGCAACAGGGAGCCTTGTGTCTTCAATTTAATGGTTTTGACTCTCACTCAGTGAAATTAAACTTGTTTCGGTTATCAGATTTGATAGTAAAAAACATTACTCAAAGATGTAAATTAATAATTACTAAAATTGTGAGGTAATATAATGGTTTGATGATAGTGAATAATGAGAAATGTTAGGATTATACTTTTTAATATATTCTTTTAAATATATTTATTTTTTATTTAAATATATTTATTTTTTATTGGTTGAAATTTATTGAAAATTATAAAATTTAGTAGGATTTATATCTTATTTAATGATTTTTCTTCTCATTTTATCATTTCAAACTGCTATTTTTTAATCCCGAACACGTAAATTAATTGACGTAAAAATCAATGATTTTGAATTTAAATATTAAATATGCAATTGCATTAAATATTAAAAAAATTGTAACTCATAATAATTTTGAGCATAATAGTCTCTCGTTTAGAATAAATATGTTCTCTAAATATAAATCATTATTTCTACTTTTAACTTCAATTTAGGATAATAACTAATTTAGTCCAGAAATTTTAATAATTACTCAAATTGGTTCTTGAATTTAATAAAAAGAACAAAATGGTTTATAAAATTATAAATTATCAAGCAGTTTAATTTCTAAAATTATAATGATCGATCAAATTAATATATAAAGTTAAAAAAATATAAAATAATCTTTAAAATTATAAATCATCAATTTATCTAGTATTTCCATTATTAGTTGCTGTCAACTGTGTCAAAAGGCTGAATTGGAATGTTAATTGTTTGAGTGAGAACCAATTAGACATACATCCATAATTGTCACATTATATGATTGAAAATAACTAAAACATTGATAGAATAATAATCAATTTGTTCTTTGTATCTTTGTTCTTCCTCCACTCATTTTGTGCGAGCTTTTACTGTGTGTATGTCTTTTGGGGGAAGGAGGTGTTTATAGGATTCTTATTGAATAAACGGACAGTTATAATGAGAAAATATAGTATGCGTGCTATGCTAGTGTATGTTGTCACAATATTTCGAATGGGAGGTGTAATTAACATGAAGCAAAGACCCTTAAAGTTGTGAACTATCATTTAATAATATGTAATTAATAGCCTCTAGTGTTATCGTTAATATAATGAAATTTATTGAATATTGTGTTAATTAAAACTTAACATAAAATTAAATAAGGGTAAAAAATTTAAATTTTCAAAATGTTCTCAACCTTTTACCTTTATATTTATGTGGGGGGAATCAAGTTACATAAGAGTAACTTTTGATAAAATTACTATATTCAAAACTCTTTTTGTATTTGTCAATTTTTATTAATTTAATCATTAGATATTTGATATCATATATATATATATATATATATATATATATATTAACATAGTTGATACTTACTTATATTTAGAAAAAAGAGTATGGTTTACATTAAACTCAATAATTTATTGAAATATTAAATAGTTTAAAATTTTATAAATTTTTGTTAACTTTTACGGTTAAATTGGTAAAAATCTATATAAGAAGACATCTAGTGAACATATTAGAAGTGAAAAGAGTTCATCTTAATTATAAAGTTAGATAAAATTAAAATAATTTTAATTAATTATCACATTCATTATAATTGTATGGTTAAAATTTGTTTTTTAATGGGTGACACACACTGACCCGAAAAAGTGTGTGTGAGCCGATGGAAATGAATAAAAATCTCAGCGAGTTGTCTTGCGAGTATCTTCTAAATGTTTAGCTTTCCAAATATGTGGGAAATAGCTGTCAATATATATATGTAGTAAAATTACAGGTTCTATTTGTTTAGGAGTTCAATTGAATTGAAGTTAGCACGTCACATAAACAAAGAGGTCAATGACACTGTCACTGGTGATGACAAAACATGCAATAAAACTTGAATTACGTACAAATTGGAAAAGTAAAGTATGAATTGAAAGTTAGGGCATATTTTGTGCACTTTTTTTTCATGTTGAATTAAAATTTAGATGAGTCAAATTTTGAAAATTTACCAAATAAAAATAAGTCTCAAAGATTTTTATATTAACAGCAAAATTAAATTCATTTCCTTTTAAAATATGAGTTTATTCCTTAATTATTAATTGGATTAATCTTTATTGGTATCTTTATACATTCTGATAAGGTATATAACTGGACCATGGAGTCGTGGGGACTCTTCCATGGACCATGACCCCGACGAGTAAATTGAAACAATCGGGATATTTTAATTTTTGGAGATGAGGTAATGCCTTACGTTTCTGATTTAGTGGACAAGAAATTTTATTCCCAAGTCACGATCATAAATCTTTCTTTTTTCATATACTCGTGATTTGTATCTTTATTTTGCATGAGATGAAGATTTGTTCCAAGACGACAGAAGAAAAGCGAATCAATTAAGCCGAATAACTGAATGAGCTAGTAGTTGAATAACTGTATAGTGTAATGTATATTCTGTTTCTATTCAGTCAGTGTCAGTCTATAGATCGAAGTAGAGAAAAAAATAAAAACCAATAACTACTTTCTTCATTAATTTAACTGCTGATCAAAAACAAACCACAGCATAGTGAGTTTAACTAGGATTCCGGTGTCATCACCTTCCTACGACTTTAATTACGAAAAAAAACGAAATCAAGAAATTGAGATTTCAGTGGAGTAAACTACGCACCAATTAACTTAGAACCGTAATTGACCTGAACGAAAGAGCAGCAAATTCAACTTGGTTTTGAACACCATATGACATGCAATATCAGCACATTAATTGATCTGCATATCACTTAATTTAGAAAATAGAAATGAAGTTTGTGAAACTTTGGATTCCTCAGTCCTTTTACAAACCATCGTTCAATTTAGTAAAGAAAGTTTACTAAATTAGTAGGGTTGAATACAAAAGAATAAACCATCAATTTCATCCTTAAAGTATATACTCTCTATCCTAAATAATGTTAGATTTTGGACTCTCTTCTTATGTAAAAACAAAAGGTTGAGATATACAAACTCATTTTGTCTCACTTTTCTAATTGGAGAGAAGGTCAAATTAGAGGAAGAGAGATTCAATTTTATAAGTGAGAACAAACAAAAAAGAGGAAAGAGAAGAAGGAATATGCTAACTCACACATACTCGCTTGGTTGTCATTGTAAATTGGGTGTAGTAAGTTCTCCCCAAGTAATTCTTGGTTTTCAATGGTTGGATCGGTAATTAGAGGTCTAGAGTGAAAGATAACTTGGTCACAGCAGCTAGCAACCCTATTTTGGGTAATGTTTCATCTTCTTGTTTCTCATTTTTGCAAGTATTGGTTTTTTGTTTTAGCTATTTGTAAGAACAGTTTTTGGCATTATGGGAGACTCTTTTGTAAGCACGGTTTCTCATTTGTAAGTATTAATTAGTGTTTGGTTGTTTTCTTCTTTTTGTTTTTCATTTGTAATTATTAATGGAATTATTTTCCTAATCTAAACCATAATTTTAAAATTCCAAACTCGTGATCGATTTAATCAAATTATTGGATCATTGAAACATAGGTCAAGTCAATGAATCATTAATTAAATTAGATAACTTTATCTTTATTAAAAAAATTCATACTCAACATTAAAACTTAAAAGTAATTGTCTATTTCAAATCTTGATGTCTCACTGACACATAATTATGATAAAAATTATAATATTATAAATAAAGATAGTTATTATGATAAATTATAATTTATAAATAAATATATCTATTATAATTAATAGATTTATAGTGTATATATTTTTGTTTGCACATCATTATGATTAGCCAAATTACAATATAGCTTAGTGGTATTCTTTGAAGTCGTTGGCTTTTTGTGTATTTTCTTTTTATGTGGCAAGGAGAAAAGGGAATTGCTAGTTTTAGCTATCGAACTATTTCTTTTTATTCGTATTGACAAATAGAATTACATCAATACTTATAAATTTTATAAATTAAAACACAGTACATATATACTTAAATAGGATATAACAATTTACATCCATTTCCACTAAGTTTCATTTGTCCACCCATAACATGAGTCGTGCACAACAACAACAACCAAAACTCAATATAGGTCTAGACTTTAATAAGTTATTTTTGTGTAATTGGACCTTTTACTTTCTATGTTGCTTAATTTTGTAATTGAGCTTGTTGTTTTTGCTTAAGTTATGTGCTACACAGAGCATAATATAGCATTATGGTTAGGTGCATTATCTTTCTCTAATTTGAAAATTACATGTGATGTGTTCTTTAGACTTATTTTTTACCCAGGATGTTGGATGTGTATAGGCACATGAATAATAAGTGACTTTCAATTCAAAGGAAATCAAGTCTTCCTAAGAATAAACTTTTTCTTAATGCAATAACTTTTTATAATAATTATATATTTTAAAAGTGATACGTAATTATTATTATTATTATTATTATTATTATTATTATTATTGTTGTTATGAATAATATAATATAATATATTTATGTATCGTGATTTTTTTTTCATATTTTTATATGTATGACTAGCAGGTTAACAAATATAAAGTTAAAGATATTCAAAGTTTCTGTGAAACATCCCACACGAATACGAATATGACATAAATTCAATGATCAATAAGGGTGGAAATTCATTCCATTAAAATATCCGTAGCTAGCCGTCAAATAATGAATTGAATTATGATTTTACTCGGTGGGGGTGGGATCTGATCTATTGAGGAAAAATGTCAGTAGTATATTAAAACCTTTTTTTTTATAAAACCTAAATATGTTTCACAAATAATTAAAAAAAATTAAACCCTCAACTCTAAATTCTAAAAGATTTTTTTATAAAAAAATATTGAAAGTAACTAAAAAAAAATTAAAGTTCAAACTTCTAAAATTATCTTTGATTATATTTTCTAATTTAAAAAATTACAATTTAAAAAAAATAATCAATGGCTAATTTTAAAAAAAATAATTAATAAAAAGATGACATATAATTTGATTGGTTAAAAATCTAACAGTATTAAAAGTCCTAAAATTATTGAGGGTACCGAGAGAGTTTTTATGGTACTCCAATAATCTAGGAAGTTTTGATATTATTAACTTTTTTTTTAATCAATCAAATTACATATCATCGATCTTATTAATTTTTTAAAAAAAAGTTACTTGTAAAATGATCCATTTTCTTTATTTTAAGTTATAATTTGGTCTTTTATTTTTTTTAAAAATGCAAAATTGTCCTTTGAGTAATTTTTTATAGCATGTTTATCCTTAAAGTAATGTTAGTTTTTTTGGATAAACATGTTATTAAAAAATTACTTAAGGAACCATTTTGTAACTTAAAAAAAAAAAAAAAGAGAGATTATATTGTAACCTAAAAGAAAGATAAGGAATTATTTTATACCTTTTAAAAAATAAAGATCAAATTATAACTTAAAATAAAGATAAGAGATCATGTGAATAATTTATCCAATGAATAAATATATACACTATTTATGTTACTGATATCCGTATGCCTGTTGTTGGCTTAATTTTAAAATTTAATGACACTGTTGGCTATGTGATGTGTACATCATTGTTACTCTTTAAGTGTAGTTTACTTAAAAGCGAGAAACGACCAATATCTCAGAAATCGAATATGGTGTGTTGCTTCTCTGATTTTGAATACATCCTAATTGATCATTCTTTCCTTCTTGTATTCTGTAAGACGTGATATGCTATCATCTTTGAATTTGAAAGCATCCAAGTTTCAACAATTCAACATTTATATTATGATTAAATGAATCACAAAGTAATCATTAACAAATGACTAATCAAGATTACAGAAGTGATATCCTCATCAGAAAATATGGAGAAGTGAATGTTTGACTTTTTTTTTTTGGTCCCATAATTTTTTGATGATTTACTTGTGTAGGTGGAGCCCAACTTTTGTACCCAAAAATTTCAGGAAACGTAGTTTGGGCCCACGGATGAGAACACCCCATATGGACTTAGGTACTGAAAAATGAATTGAAGTGTCCTCTGGCACACCCTTTTCTTTACCTCTAATCTCATCATCTCACACTGTTGTTATCTTTAATCACTGTTGATGGTTGGCTACTTGCATTCCAACATGAACCTAGCAAACATCAAAGTACGATCTTAATCAATTGGGTAGTTCTAGCCTTTCATGCTTTGAACATGGCACATGAATGAAAATTGTTACACAGGACATTTTGTCTTCACATCACGCGTTCCAGTTGATGGGAGAAGGAAAAAGGAACATGTCGGTGAGTTTAAATTCTTCACTAATAAATTAATAATTAATTTTGGTTGATAAAAAAAATTATATGATTTTTTAAATTATTGAGTTTTTTTAAATGGTAAAACACTTTTCATGACCAAAATTGTAAAGTAAAAAATTCTATCAATCAATCGTTATGAGATGTTTAAATATAAATCTATAATTAAGATCAATTCAAATACATATTTAAATTACGTTAATAATCTAAAATTAACTTTATCCGACTTTAAATAAATATGTCCTAATACATCTTCTTAATTTATTATGCCAGCTTACACTCCAGTGAACAAAGTTTTGAAACAGTTATCTATTTTTTTGTGGTACATAAATAGTTATTTAATTGGAAAAGTAAATTGAGATACTCCTTGGGAAATTCTCTAAATCCTATCAAATTCTTTGAAAGTCAGGAAGTTCCTTTCGATTCTTCTTTTTTTTTTCATTTCTGTCTGTTAAACTTCAGTCCATGTAATCACAAGGTTCCACACGCTTCTTGTAGAATCAAAATGGTCAAATTTGCATATATCCAGGGACGGACAAAGGAGTGGATCGGACGGTGGAAATTTTTTTTTACATAATTATTTAAATATTTAAATTTTAATAAATAATAAGTTTAATAAATATTTATTATTAATTTTATGGATAAAATTAGAGATAAGATGTACTACTAAAAAAACTTAAATAAATACTTACTCCAAAACATATTTTTCTCATATATTTTTTTATTAGTATTTTTTTAATTTCTTTTTTCATATATACAAAAAGGATTATAAGGGAGGAAGGACAAGACACCTACTTGCCCCCTTGGATCCGTCAATTGTATGTATCACCACTAAATGAAATTTCTTAAAATAAATATATAAAAAAAACAAGTTGAGTTTCATAATGAATATATCTTTCTTCCACTTATTAAACTTCTATTTAATGATAGTCAAGGTAGAGAACTAATATAATTTTGAAGTAATTAATTAAGAGAAAAATATATTTTTTTTTTATCTCAAACTCATAATCGATGGATCATAAGTTTTCAACTTTTCTTTTCACTAAGGATACCTTAATTGAGATCACAAAGAAGAAAAAATAATAACGCTAGAAAGAATCAAACTCCGCCGATCAGTAACCTTTATGCTTAATGATAGATAGATTAGATCCTGCATCAGATAAGGTTCACTTCAGAATTGATACTTCTTTTTGGGTATGCAATTTAATGATTAGTGCTAACTTTATAGTCAAGGGGAATTTGCCTTACGTGCAGAAAAAGGAAGTTAAAAAATAAAAATAAAAACATGATATCCGCGGAGGATATTTCCTAAGCCATGATCATGATTGAAATTTGGCATGATTAGGGAAGATTCTCTAGTCAAAACTATTTTTTTTATTTATAGTAGTATATTGCATTTTGATTAACTAGTCAAAGCTGATTTTAGAAGGACTTTGAGATGTTTCTTGGGCTTCTTGTAAGTGGGCACAACATCAATTAGACAACTACCCTAATAAACCAAAAAGAACCCTAACTATGTTAGATTATTTCCCCTCAAGTTACCTTACCGGTTACGTGATGCCATATCCTTATTAAATAGTGGTGTTAAGAAAAATAAGTATACTTTATCTTGATTTTTAATGAAAAAAATACATTTATTAATTTATTGATGAATGCCCGAAAAAATAAAAACACTAGTTAATGAGACTTTAAAAAATATACATATCAAGCCGAATAATTAATGAATGATGATCTAACTAAATTATTATTTCGTCTTTTAAAGAATGTTGTTTACATGAAAAGTTATTTATATTCTAAACTTCTATCAGTTTGCATGATTTGATATATATATATATATATATATATATATATATATATATCTTTTTTAATATATTTTTTATTGATAAATTTCATAAAAAAATATCCCATTTTATAATTTATAAAACGTACATAAAACTTACTTAATAAAAAAATTGAAATATATTTCTCTTTCAAGAAGATATTTAAGGTATTTCATTCATAATAAAAGAGAAAATACAAAAGGAAATTGATAAAAAAAAAAAAAAATTGACTTCTAACATAAAATCTTAACATCAGTTAAGTTGTGAACGATATGATTAGTTTATCGTTTTACATAACTCATCACTGAATTTGAAAAACTAGAAAGAAGTCTTTAACATTTATTGATTAAAACTTATAAATCAGAATTACAACGGAATTATTGTGTATTCTGTCCACGATAACTTTAGCATCTGTCTCGACATCAACATTCTCGAAATTCTGATCCTTTAACCATTATATGATAAAACTCCATGCTTCCGCTTCTGCTGGATTCTCAAAATTCATCGAGTCATTCGTCCAAGTTGTTCGAGCTATCATAAAATGTTCCCATTCTCCAATATATATTAAAAATATGTTTCTAGAGTTTCTCCAATATATAAACACGGAAGATATTACATTGCGTGTAAACTAGGGTGAGATATATTATTTATATAATGTCTTGTACAATTTTTTTCTTTTCTTAATCATATTAATCAAGTTATCTCATATTTCTCTCCTATTTTCTTTTACTGTAAAAAAATTAAATACACACTATCAAATACAATTTCTCTACTAGGATCGGTGACTTGCTTTTTACAATACAAGAAATTTGAAGTAAAAAATAAGGATCTTTAGAGTGAAAAACTTTACATCTACATTTTTATTTTCTGTTGCATCATATTTTGCTTCCTTCTATTCTGTCTATTTTACAATTCTTATACAGTGTGAGACATTATATTATTGATAATTAATAATCAGTTGAAACAGTAACTCCATACTTTGAATCGTGAACAAAGTTCTAAGTTAAACACAATTTGAAACGTACCCACATCCTTCCATTATTAGGAAAAAAAATTATGGTACTTTGTTTTTACAAAGTCAACTTTCATTTTCAACCTGGTAGTAGTTGCAGTTGCAGTTCTTCAAAATGATTATATCCTCTGCCTTTTCCACTTACATAATTCCATCCCAGAAGCCACGTCTCAAACAAACCCCTCCTTTTAGACCTTCAAGCAACCCAGTTTTAATTTCGTGTAAACTGTGTTTGACACCTATCATACAAAACAGTTTTTTCAAAGAGGAAGAAAACAAAATGATGAGTGGTTATCCAAATTCAAAACAGAGAACATGCGACTATTGCGGGGACTTCACGGCTCTTCTGTACTGCAGAGCCGATTCTGCGAAGCTTTGTTTCTTCTGTGACCGCAAAATTCACTTCCCAAACCAGCTTTTCTCGAAGCACACGCGCGCGCAGCTCTGTGATGCATGTGGAGATTCCCCTGCCTCGGTGCTCTGTTCTGCAGAGAACTCTGTTCTGTGCCAAAACTGTGATTGCGAAAAGAAAAAACATTTGGTGTCTGAGGCGCACCAACGGAGGCCACTCGAGGGGTTCTCGGGGTGCCCTTCTGTGACTGAGTTGTTAACAATTCTGGGTCTCAGTGAAAAATCTCTGTTTTACCAGATTGATGATGACCTTTCGGATTTGCAAGTGTGGAGTGCTCCTTCTATTAATGGTCTTGAAGACTTGATCACTTCCACAGCTTCTTCTCATAAGGTGTGTCTGTGTTAACCTTAATTTTGCTTATGGTCACGTTATACATCTCATTACACGCAGATATAAGATGAAATGGATAGTTAAGAAAAAAAAAAAGAAAAAAGTCATAAGTTTGATTTTCTGTTGCTAACAAAACTAATATTCTATCAATTAACATTTACCTTTCAAAAAGAAAAAAATATAACTCACTACACTTTTAAGATCATACTAAACTTTAGGAATCTCCAGCAAGTATATTATCTGGTGTGAACATTGTTTATTTTATTTCTGGGAAAACAGAACATTCAACTGAAATGTGTATTTTATGTCCGAAAGAACTTTTTTTTTTTTTATCAATTTCCATTTAGAATTTGCTTATATTTTTTTATTTTATAAAGGGTTGGTAATTTATGGATTGTTTTTTGGCTTTGGTTGATTGGTTTGGAGGATTGTAGATTCTATGGGTGGTAAAAAGTGCACATTGAAAATCCTTGAGTATTGCAACGATTTTGACATGTTTCAGGATATTGTTATTGAATCAGAATCGTAAGGGTGCGTGCGGGAGACACAAAGAAGAGATGCTTAGTCAACTCCGTGAGCTAATAAAGTTGGAGCCCGACTTGATTCATGCTGAACGACAAGGGCAATTTGGAAATTTGCCTACTGGTTTTGAACGAGACGTGGAGGCTAATATGTTTCCTTCATATGAGGTCAAGCTTATGTAGTAGTATTTCATTTTTTTTCTTTCTTTAGTTGAGTTAATATTAATGCTACTACCATTTTTCATTAGTAGATTATTTACGTATTTACTCTTTGGTTGCCCTTTTATATGTGGAATGCTAGCAAAGCTGAAATTCCCAATAGACAGGCAGGTATGTTTTGTTGGCATGGAGAAAGCAGTGATCCTACAAATCAAATTGTTCCTTCCGATACGTCATCATTGAGAGATTATGGCGATATAGTTTCAGCTGAAGATGGAAGTTTTACAATCACTGGGACTCACGCCAATTTTAACAACCAAGGGAAACCATCAAATTCTTTTAACGCTCAAAACTTATCTCCTACTCCTATAGCTACTCCATATGAGTTGACAAGTCATGAAAGAGATTCAGCATTATTGCGATACAGAGAGAAGAAAAAATCCAGAAGGTATTTAGTGCACTTTTTTTATGTTAGATTTTTTTTATATAAAAATACTGTTAGAAATTTAATTTAATGGACCTGTTAGAAGTCTTTGCCATATTTAATGGCGCCGGTAGAGTATTTTTAACCTACAAGAAGCATATTCCTTTTTGTCTTGAATATAAATAAGAAAAGTTTCTTATTTTTTCCTCATATTTAAATAAATCTGAATTACTTATGTTTTATTATTTAATGAGACTTTTTTTTAAAATATTTTTCATTTAATAAGGTCAAAGAATTTTATATACTTAATATCAAATTTCAATAAAATAATTTAAAAAATAATTTTACTATTTTATTAAAAATATAATTTAATAAAATTAATTAATTTTCTTAATTAATATGAAATATGTCTTCTTTTTTATAATAGAGAGACAGAAGGTGTACTATATTATGAGTGAGAGAAAAGTAGAAATGATTGAATTATGAGCGAGAAAAATACGTCGAATTGAGCATCATTACTTTTTGATGTAGTCATATTTATCAAACCAGAAAATACTATATTTGTATATGTTATACGATCTTGATAATTGTTCTATATAACCTTGTATTGCTAATTGACATCCTTGACGTGGAAAACAGATATGACAAGCACATCAGATATGAATCACGAAAAGTTCGGGCAGAAAGCAGGATGAGAATTAAGGGTCGGTTTGTCAAAGATGAAACACAAAAGTAACAGTAGATTACTAACTACACCATACCTATAATTCTCAGCTTTTGTCACAATTTATGCAACATGTCTCCTACAGCCACTGCCCACTGGTGTTAGGCATTAGCCATTGCAACATTTTGTATAAAAAAAATTATGTTTTTCGAATTTCTAGTTTATATAGATATAAATTGTAATTAGGTTCCGTTAGGTATCTTAGGCATATGCAATGCATACACGTGAACTTGTAACAAGCAAGACACATCAGAGAAGGAAGCATTATGTCAGCTATTGCGTTCTGCAGTAGCTGCATGTAAAAACTGTGGCTTACTTATAATATATTGCATGCATATTATGGATGATTAAAGTCTTAAGCACTGTAAAGCTGTAGCAAATCAGATCTAGACATTGCTACTGAATATTGAAGTGAGACACATCTTATTAAAGTGCAATTAAAATGCCAAATTAAAACCAAGGACAGCAGCTGCATGATGGTGAAAGAACTTCTATGTACTGCGAATGCTTCAGAGTATTATGCTGAAAAGCCACATTTGAGGGCTTTTTATAAAGAACCAAAGGTCCAAAACAGATGCGGTGTTTGAACTCTAACCTTGTTTGGTTTTTGGTACGAGAAATGGAAGTGTAAGCCTAACAGAAAAACTCCCCAATCTTATTGAAACCAAAAGTTGTCATGAAATACAGAATAGAGCATCTTTTGGAGACAAATCAAAGCTCAAATAAAATCTCAGCTAAACCTTGATTTGCCAGAGGTTGTAGACAATGACCCTTTTTACCATTAAAATAGCAGTTACTTTGGAACCATGTCTGCGGTGTTTGGAGTGACACTGTTATTCATCACACTTTTTGTATTTTTTTTATTTTTACAAGTATTCGACACAAATGTTATGCTTTCCAATTTTGTATGAAAATATATGGCAGAAATTGTTAGACACGTTGCTGCAATGATTACTGTTTGTAATTAAGCTAACATTTGGACTAATATATATGTCAATAATGAAGAATGCTTATCAAATAAACCACTTCTAGATGTTAAGTGTAATTAACATTTTTTTAATCATTACAGCAAGAGTTGAGTTCTTTTGTAACTCCTGTTGTATGGACTGCTGCTAATCTGGCTATAAGAATAGAAACAAACTATGGGGATTTTCTTTATCCACCCATATGAATTACCAATCCATAAGGTCCATATGTAGGTCTCAAACCTACAACCTTTATGTTATTAACATGACGTTGTAACCAATTAAACTAATAGGCCAATTATGTTAAAGAATAGTTAATATCAATCTATATAACACTAAAATTTCTAATATATATTTAATACACATATAAATTTACATAATAAATTTTGTAACAATTAATTTTGATCTAATAATGTATTTTTTACATATATAATTTTTTATTAAACCTATAATTTTTATTAAACCTATAATTTTTATTTAAATCTATGATTTTTACATATGTAAGGGTATTTTTGATTTTTTCCTCTCTCTTGGGTGTATGAAGAAATATGGTGGGGCAAAAAGAAAATCCTCATAGTTTATTTTTATTCTTATAGTCAGATTAGCCGCCGTCCATACAACAGGAGTTACAAAAGAACTCAACTTTTGTTGTTGTACTAAATAATGAGAAGGTCAGGTTCAAAATATGCATAGGTCATTATTTTTAAATTGTTTTATAAAATATATTTTTAACATAATATTAACAATACGGATTTGACAATATGTATAAATTATAGATTGTCAATTCGTATAGACTATAAGTAAGAATATTTTTTGTTTTTTTTCTCATTGCTGGACGCAGGAAAAAATTTGCTGGGTGTAGGAAGAAAATCACTCGTCATAGGCTTACCTCGATTCAAATTTCAAACAAATTTATGTAAGTGTAGGCCCAAACATTTGAGTTATGACTGTAGTAGTAGTATTTTGTTATGTTTGACCATTATGACCCAAAAGCATAAATCTTTAGTGACATTCGAGATCTTGTTGGAAACTTCTGTTTCATCAGTGACTATTGGACAACAGCAAAAAGAAAATTTGACATTTCTAATCAAGAAAGCAAATTTGGCATTCCAATTCTTGAAAAGGAGGATTCATGAAGGTGCACTCTTTGCAGGCCCAAGTCATCACAAATGGAATGTGAACAGTGACAGTTCAGATTTTTCTACGGATTACGAGAAGAGAGGATGAAGTTGAAGCAATAAATTGAGGGTGCACCACCACCGGAAATTGCCTCCAGCGACGGCAAACAATGATCGGAGGGATGCTTGGAGGAGATAGGGGAATCCAATGTATAATAACCTATGATAACAGATTAATCAAACAGTTTAAATTATTGGTTCACAATGTACCACATATCAAGTTGGTCCACCCTAGCATTGACCTTGTAATTATATCATTTTTAAACATCTTTTCAATGGTTGCCACATGACTACCCTAGACAATGAGTTGTATCTTGAATAATTGTGGCATTGTTGGCTTTTATAAAGGCACAAATTATTCCATTTATAATATATTATAGTAGTAAATATGCATTTTTTAAATTTGGTTAGAAAATTGTTTAAAAGATATTTAAAATTATAAGAGAGATGAATTGAATTAGATTAAATAAATAAGAAAAAATACAAAGCTCAATTTTACGTAGAAAAGAGCAGACTTTAGAAAAACAAAAAAGGCACTAAATATTGACAGTTATTGATCTTATGAGGACAAAAAAAAATGAGAGATATGTAGTCACTTTCAACAATAAAAGATTATATTTTATTACAAAAAGGTAGATTTAGATGCCTTTCCAAAAAAACAAGGAAGATTTAGATTACAGTTAAGATTATAGTATAAATGCATGTATTTTTTTTAGTAGGTATATCCTTTAAATTAAAAATTGTAATTTTATCGTTTATTAAAGATTGATCTTTAAAAACTCTTTATTGATCTTTTCTTAATAATAAACTTTTACAGTATGGTTGGAAAAGAGGGGAGGAAAGGAATTTTATATTTTACTTAGTATAGCTCAAAATTTTGAAAGAAAACAATAGGAAAATAAGGGAAAATGTTTTGTTCTAATATTTTGACCTTCCTTTTAATATCGGGAGATTTGAAATTTGAAAATATAAATAAGCAGTGAGTAATTTTAAAATGTGTTGACTAACCACATGTTTGAATATGCGATGGGTAGCTTGAAAATATATTAGGTGTTTTTATGTTCCTTTTCATAAAAACACAAATGTTGATGATTAAATTAAACATGTTATTTTATGTCTTTGAAAATATTTTGCTTTCTTTATCAAAAAAAAAAAATATATATATATATATATATATAGAAGAGATCAAATTATACCGATGTAACTTTAATAATTATTACATCATTTTTTATAATTTGATATAAAATTTATTTTTTATTAATCCAACCGTTGTATTATATCTATATATTATTGCCAAGATAATTTATGTCAAATTTTTTCGAAATTGAACAATAAGAAATAATCAAATAATTCATATTTTATTATATTTTTAAATATTTATATTAAGTTGATTTTAATTTATATGAAAGAGGTAACAAATAATTTTAGATTAATATAAAATTTTGCATATATGGTTTATATGAAAAAACTTTCAATCCAACGATAAGTGTTGAAAAAATATTATTCAATTAAAAATTATAAAATAATATAATAATTATCCAAATTTCACTTATATAATTTGATAATCCTTTTAATATATATATATATATATATATATATATATATATATATATCATCTTAACATCAATGCACATACAAATTGGTTTTACAATTGGGTATTGGAATGGGTAAAACAACCATCTAAAATAGTAAACACAAGTTTTTTATGCACACTAATTTGTTTTAAAACCTTATTTTAACTCTTACTCTTCATTAAGATCTACAAGGGAAAAAAATATTATCTTTATTTTTCTTTCCTTCTCCTTGCAAAATAATAAAAACTTATTTTCCATCTCCTTCCTCCATTAATTTGTCTTGTTTTTTCTCTCCTTTGAACTTGTGATTTTTTTTTACGGTCGTCTGAACTTGTGGTTGAGGTCAGTGTTCTGTTCTTATAAATAAAAACTTTTTTCTGGATTTTGATTTAAGAAATTATTGATTTTACATGTGTGGAAAACAACGTCAGCCGGGGGATAAACTTTTGAGCATAATGTTCATTGAAGTCAAATTAGCTTTTCAAATCCAATTTATGCTGTGTGACGAAAATTTATTTAAAGATCTACTGCTAATCATAACAATTCGAACATTTGAATTGACCTAATTAGGTAATTAAAGGCCACCAAATAACTTACTCATTTGCGACTTTTTTTCATGTGGTTATGAGCAGAAGTAATATTTCGGTGCCATTAATTGATTACCGCTGTGAAAAAAGAAAAGAAAAAAAAAAGATTATACTAATGCATAAATAAAGCATCAAATCATCATAAGCGGGTGTGCACTTAGGGTTTAAAAGAAGCCGTTCTTCTATTGCAAGGGTACTGAAAGCCACGATGATTTTTTTTTTTTAACCGGAAAATATATAAGATTTTTTATTTAACATCCAACTAATTTTCTTATAATTAGGTCAGTCAATTTTTGGATAAAGTGATATATTAAGTTAAAATTTCATAATTAAATTGAAGATCGAATCTCAGACCTTAAATTAAAAACTCAAGTATTAAATCACTTATATCAACAACTTTGATTATTTTTAGCTAGACAACATATATTTTCATTAGAGGTACTATCCTTCAAGCTAGACAGGATTATTATATGTGACAAAAATATTCTAAGTAACTTAACTACATCATTAAGATGTGAATATGAAACATTTTTACGTATAATGATAAAATATTAGTAATAGGATAAATCAAATAGTTTTTTTTTCATATTATATATATATATATATATATATATATATATATATATAAATGAGGATATGTGGAGCACAATTTGCAAAGCCAGCTGTCCTCTTAATTAATGATAAATGGACAGTGAAAATGTAGTTATAACAAGAGAGAGAGAAAAGTAAGTCAAAATGGCTGTCTCCTTGATAAAATGTTCACTGTTTATGCAATTGATTACGTTACATAACCAAGATTGAACATGCTGACCATTCTTACAAATCCAATAATAAGGGAGAAAAAGAGATTGATACCACTAAGAATAAGAGATGTGTATAATCAAATTAATCAGAGCCATATAATGACTTTCCCTTTCATTTAATTCGGTGCAAAGAACCTTTCCAATAACCCAGGCATTAATCTCAAAACTCCACGTTACATTCAGAATCAGATGGCTATACTGCTATAGACTTATAGTATCATTCATAACCTAGCTACTTGATTAATCATCTTTAAGGCAGATGGTTAGATTATAGATAGGCCCTGTTAAAAGTTAAGTCTATTAAGAAAATCCTACAATAATTTGTGACAAAATATTTTGTTTCAAAGGTTGTCACTGCAGTAATGTTGACTGACTGTGACGATTGATATGTGGGTATTGATGAATGCTAGATGGCTGAAAGACTAGTGTCACTTAAACATTGACGTAACTTTGTAATATTATATGTGATCAGATCCTTAAAGTTTAATTAAATTGGAGTTGGACCATGGACTAAATCTCATGCATTATTTATAAACTAGAATATTTATAATCATCAAATATAGATTAAATGATATGAGATTATTTTAATTTAATAAAAAAAGTATATTAAATCTTGAATATATAATTATGTTAAATATTTAGAAAATTTTGTTTATCATCCATAATAATCTAAATAAAAAATATCCACAGTGTATCTGTCCATTCAGACAAAAAAAGAGAAGAATATTCATATTATATGTTATGGGTTTAATATTTTAAAAGAAGATAGAGTACTATATTGGCATAGCTTAGGACTGAGAACGGTGAGTGGTGAATGAAAGGCATGAATATGATGATGGAGTGGAGTGTTTAAAAATGATTTGGGTGTGGTTAATTAGAATTTCAAATTACCATGTTGAATCTGGAAAGTTAAAGGGGCTGAGCACCTAGCTACTGCAAAGCAAAATCTGTTAAGTTAGCTGCAGGAGCTACCTAGCATGATTGTAACTTTTCTAATGATACAGCATCGATTTGGCACTGTAAAATAATGATGAGTGTGGGAAAGAACAGTAGTAAAATTTAATCATCAAAGGACCATAGTAATAAGGGGAATAAAAATGATGATGATCATGAAGTTGAAACGTGCGGCCATCATGAACCAATGAAACGAGCCCTCTCTTTACTGTCACAGATATATTACCCTTCCCTTTCCTTTCTTCCACTTTCTCCCACTTTTTTCTTTATTGATCAGATAAGTTGGTGGGGGTGCCCTTGTCCCTCTTATGTAATGTTACTGTCTCGCCCACTTGTCCTGCCCGGGTATCCTTCAATACCTCTTACTTTTTTCTCTCATAGGATGCCTATCAATCTGTGTGTTTTGCTTGTATGAAAGTTTAAACATACCATGAAATAAGGATCAGAATATAGATATCAGATTAAAAATATATGAAGTAAAACCCTATAATAAAAATGATGTTTCAAAAAGTGTAAAATACTGGATTATGTGCATAGTATTCCCTATATTCCAAATTATACTGTTACCTTTAAGATTTTGATCACGTATTTATGAATATTACGTTTAAGGTTTTGGTCACGTATTTATGAATATAATTAATTTGATGAATTTTAAAGAAAATATTATATAATTTTTAATATATCATTTGTCTCTAATTAATAACTTATTTACTCATACATTAGTTTTATTAAATATTCTCTCTGAATTGATATATAAAATAATGAATTATATGTTGAACTTAAATATAAATAAATTTAACTAATTCTTTTTTAGTGAAGAAAATTTTACAAATAAAAATAATTTTATTTGAAATTTAAAAAATTAAATAATATCAACGAACTTTCTTAAATTTTTACTCATACATGAGTTTAGATAGAGTATTGATTAAGATAATTTTAGAAAAAATATTTAATGTAAAATTTGTTTTATAAAACAACATATATTTGTAACAATTTTTTTACTCTAAAATATAATATAATCGTAAATTGAGGAAGTATAGTAGTAAAAGCTAAGTTCATTATTGCAACAAACCTAGTGCGAGAATAGGATAGTAATTAATTTTGATTTTTATATATAGGCACTTTAACAATGTTATAATTCCTTGTTTTCATACATCAAATGTTTACCAAAGATTTTCCAATTTAGAGTTTACTGTTACAAGAAAAAGAAATGATAAATTAAGGAAGACTTTGTGAACAGTGAGGGCTGCTGGGTGTTTAGGAATAGTTAAAAACAGAATAGAAGAGGTTCTTCTTGTTATAGTTCTAGTTGTTGTGAGTTGCAATTACATATTATGAGGTGGGTGCGTGGGTGGGTGTGTGGTAGCAAAATAGAGGTGAATGCAGCAAAAAGCTGTGAAGGCCATCCAACGTGACCGAATCTATCACGTGGCGCACCAGTCGAGGTTCTCCTTCCCCAATAACACATTCAATGAAAAGCAGTTGTCACCACACCTCACCAGTCTCAACATATTTTTACAACTTACTACACCAAAGACACTATCTTTTTACTCTTTTTTATTTTTTTTAAATTTTTTGCCTTCGCTGCAACTTTTCTCTGTTTGCAGACACTCCTTGGATTTGGATTATCACCCCTGCTCAAACTTCTATGAGAATTTACATTTGTATACTTAATTTTATATATTTTTTGTTAACAAATATTATTATATGAATAATATAATAGTAATTCCTATTACCTATACTTCAACAAATACATTCTTAAAAAAAGTAACTCCAACAAATACAGCAACGAGTTTATAGCCAAAAGGGATACGAGGTTTTCAAGGCCTGCACCGTCGCGAGTATCTCGCCCATCACAAATAGAATAATGCTCTCTTTCAATTTTTGAATTTCAGTAGAATTTAAAAATTAATTAATAAATAATTTAGAAAAATATTTAAAAATTATAAAATTAGTTTAATTTAACGTTAAAGTCAGTTCAAATTTAAGGTGAAGGTTTAAATGTTTTCTGTTTTCATTTAAAAATAAATAAAAAATAAGAGTGAAAATAAGTTTATTTAAAATTTGAAAAACATTTTTTCTAAAAGTATTTTATAAAATAAACACAAAACTGAAAATATTAAATCAATTTTTTTTGCCTTTTCCGAAAGAAAAATGACACTTTAAAATATTTTCTTCTCTTCTGAATAATGTTTTCTAAATCTTAAAATTTAAAAAAAAAAAAAAAAACCGAAACCAATCGTCAAATAAGTTTTTTACTTTTCCTAAAATCACTTCCCCAGAAAAAGGAACCACTTTACCATATTTCTAAACATCAAATTTATGTAAATTTTCTTTAAATTATCTATTTCAATATCAAATTTCTTAAAAAATATTTTATAAAATCAAATCTGTCGGAACCTAAATCAAACAAACTTCGAAAACTGCTTGAAAAGAGAACTTCATTTTAATAATGGAGATTAATGACATCATTAAAGGTTCCTCAATTGTAACCAGGTTACATATTTAATGTTACTTCTTGGGCAAATTTTCCCTATTGAACGAGAAATTTATTAAGGCCATCGTGGGCAACCAAAAATTGACTTGGATGCAATCTTAAGCCGCTCTGATAAAATGCAAAAACCTTTCCACCAGTAGAGCCATTCCATGGTTCACATGCGACAGGAAAACTTGGTTGTCTCATTTAGCCATTCCGAATATTTATTCCACAGCACCAATCGACTCTGAATAGAACAAAAGAAAACAAGGCATAATTCCATCAGATGCATCAACATTGTTGCAAACAGCAAATCAGGATGCACTAGAATATAAATACGAATTTTATTCCTTCCCGCGGGGTTAATGATAACAAGTCCACCGATATCTTACTACGAAAGAGCAGGGGTCACATGCATACAAAATTATGCACAAGTCCATAAAATATTATAATAATGATATGAAAAATAGTAACTATCCTATGCAACATAGAACAACAAGGTTACGATCTCTTTATCAGAATTGGTGTCTCGTAGCTCAGCCAAAGTGTAAAATGAATGGCAATCGAGCTCAAGCCTTTTATATATACCCTCCTGTACCTTATACTCAAACACCAACCACAACAGCAACAGCATAGGCCGTAAACAGTTTTAATTCATTATTGAGTAGCATTCTAGGCATGTACCTGCACCAACAATTCTCACATCAAATGCTTCATAAATTCCACGGCTCATTCCACAGCACAATCACTCAAGAAATCCTTAATGCAGAATCATCTTGCATTCTCCATACATAGCCTGGCATGTCCAATCTTGGCCCAGAAACAGTCCTGTATATGTATAACTTCTCAACAGGACTACTCTCCGGCCTTGAATCTGGAGGTCCTCTTTCATCAATGACTTCAACATTAAGTCTCGGCAATTTCTGACCCAGCAATTTACATGCTCCATAACTCACCAAGCAAGAGGACATCCAAAGGGATCGCATTGTCTCTAGCTTTGCAGCATTGGCCAAAAGGGCTTTGTCACCAAAGGGGCAGTCCCTGATCTCCAGCTTCCTAAGGTTGTCACACCCAGACAGCACATGATGGAGTCCCAAATCGCTATCTCCAGCAAAAGCCACAGAAAGCATCTCAAGCTTCTTACCATAAGTCCCAATATACTCAAAAACACGGTCAGTAAGAAGCCCGGAAAGGGAAAGGCGCCGAAGATCCTTGCAATGCTCTACAATAGCTCCAAAACCAGCATCCAGAGGTTGATGGGTGAGATAGTCAGGAGCTCGAGGCTCAATAATACATAGTCTAAAACGTGTCATATTAGGCCTGTTCCTGGCAATTGTATCTAAGGCAGCATTAGACATTTGCCGACAAAAATATAGAACTGACTGGAGCTTGGTGCAGCCTTCAGAAACGGAAACGAGGCCCTGCTCCGTCAATGCTACATTTGGTTCTAACCCAAACGGGTCAGATGGAAACACCCTCAACTCCCTTAGATCCTTACACGATGCAGCAATCACTTCAAGGCCAGCATCTTCTATGTAATCCAGCACCTGTTCCACAATTTTTTTTTTTTTTTATCAGCGTAAGAATTTACAGCATTACTTAAGCAACAGTGAACCCAAATACAAGCATAAACATGAAACAATCAATATAAACAAAAAAATATATATAAATCAGACATACCCATAACCGCTGCAAACTTTCACATTGACCAACAAGCTTGATAAGATCAGGGCTTTGAATAGTTGCATAACTCAAGTTCAGTGATGTCAGGTTGGAGCAAATAGGATAGACAGCTGGAAGGTAGGAAGGGAGCACGTCCCAAAATCCAGACAAGCCCTTCAATTGCTTGCACCCAGAAAATGCCTCCGCAAGGTTTGTGAAGACCTCCGGTCGCATCTCCGTCGTGTAAGCTCCGGTGCCCAACTCAACCAACTGAGGAGCACCGCGAAGAAGGTTGGCAAGCCTGTCTAGTGGCACAGCACGGTTGAGGCGGAGAGTCTGGAGATTGGGACACCTACCAACCAGACGCTCTAGGGCAGACAAATTCACTTCATTGCCTAAGCAAGAAATGTTAAGGGAAACCAGTGATGTGTACGAATCAGGAAAATGGCTCAGCCAATGCCCACAAATGTCGTCCACCTCACTCTCCCGCAACTCCAACTCCCTCAAATTCCTACAATTCATTACCCATACAACATGTTCAGAAACCAAAAATTTCTTCAGTCTCGTAATCAAAATAGAGAATGCAGTAAATCGAACCACGCTAAGCCAAACAAAATTATAACACAATAGTCATTGTCATTAATTAACAATGGCCCGGTATAGACACATTAAAATACAAAAAAAAAGAAAGGAAATTTTAACAGCTTTATCAGATTTACCAAAACTTCCCACTATAAAAATCTAATTTAAAAAAAAATTAAAGAAAGACCCTATATTTGAAATTTTATGAATGAGTCCTTATAATTTCCAAGTATTAGTTAGTTGGATCCTTATTTAACTTCTTTTTTCTGCAAAAAGTACAGGACCAGAAAAAAGGTAATTAATCAATCTGATTAACATTTCAATCTGAAAAGGGGGAAAGAAAAGAATGAGTGGTGAAACCTGCAATTGGCGGCAATGGCTGCAAGTCCATCAGTGGTGAAGCCCTCGCAAGAGGTGAGGACCAAGACTTGGAAGTTCTTAAACGATTTGGCGATGAGTTCCAAGCATTCGTCGGCGATGACCATCCTCTTGAGCCTGATCTCCTGAAGCCAGGGGTACGCAGCGGCCATGGCCTTGATCCAGGGGCCCACGTAAGCGCCCCAACCCTCGGGGACCAAATTGAAGTCGGCGAAGTGCGGCTTCCCCTTGATGGCGATGGATCTAACCTTGGGGAAGCGCTTGACGACGGTGGCCGGAGAGACCGCGTAGCAGTTTCCGACGAAAACTCTCCGGCGACACCAGCGCTCGATCTCGTACCAGGACTGGCAGACGAGGGAGATCGAGCCGCGGTCCTTGTCGCACTCGATGAAGGAGAACACGTGCTCCAGCACCTCCTCAGGGAACGAGTACGCTACTCTCGGCCGCATGTTCAATGAAATACAAGTACAACCCTACCCAAAACGCTGTCGTTTTCGAAATGAATCAGTAGTGAAACCTCGCAGTAAAGCAGCAGGGCTTAGATAGTTAGATCTGAGAAGACGACATCGGAAGAGCGAGGAGGCTGTGTTATTGTGAAGTAGTTGTTGATGTTTGAAGTTGCCAGATAGAGAAGAGAGAGAGGGAGGAGGATAAGGAGTTTGTGTTGTACCGGGTGAGGTTAGAAAGTAACTAGGGTTAAATAGGTAGGGTGGAGGGGGGGGGGGGTTGCGAAGAGTGTGGGATCGGCGATGGTGGAGGGGACACGTGGACGTGGGTGAGTTGGAGACGTTGGATGGGCGGCGTGGCATGATGGTCTTATCCGTTGAGATGAGAAGAAAAAGGAGAGGGGTGGAAATTCTCGCGAGACGAGATGCTGGTTGTTTGATGAGGTGTTATCATGCCCACCGTAATGGGTGTGGAAGGGAATCTCATGATTCCCGTTGCATGGCTTCATCTCCAGAGTCCAGAGATGGTGATGGATGGATGGATGCACGGGGGGACCACATTTTCTCCCACACCCACACCTGAAAATCAATTCAAAATAATAATACTATATATATATATATATATATATATATATATATATATATATTACTTTTTTTAATATTTTTTCTCCTGGAAGTCTACACTCTTTTGGATGGGTTCGATTGACATGTTTTTTTTGTAATTTACATAAACGTATGTGATATGTATATGAGGTAAATTTTGTATTTGTGTATTCAAAATAACAAAATTTGGACAATAGAAAGATAATGTATGCATTTTTTTTTTCTTTTGTTTTAAATAGAAAGATTTCTGGCACTTAATAATTAAAATTTGTGATTGATTAGACAAAAATAAATGTCCATAATGTGTTTGATAAAATTTTTGGAGAGTTTTTAAATTCTTTTGACTATCTTATAAGTTGTTTTGATCAAAATATTCTGTGTTTTTAAAGATAATTAAATATAAATATTGATATTTAAATTAAATAAGAAAATTAAAATTTAATTTAAAAAAGTGACGTGAGACAATGAGAAACTAGTAAATTAAAATATTCTCATTTTTAATAAATACTATATTTGATATATGGCTTGATATAACATATATAAGGAAACAACCCCACTATTAAGTCTTAACTCTCAACGATATTAAAAGTCAATATTGATTATTGAAATAAAATTTTAATTTTAATTAAAAATGTAAAAAATACATTTAAATTATTTCTTTAATAACAATACATCATTTTGTTATACAACAACCAACAACAAAAGAAAAGCAATGAGAAATTGTGATTCCTGGGACAATTACTCTTGTTTGGAAAGATGCCAAAAAAGGAAACAATTCTGCAGAACCTCTAAGTTCTAAAAAAAAAAATCCTTTCTAAACAAGCTTAAGGATAAGAATACTTAGATGATGTATATTATTATTTTAATTATACTTTATAATATTATAAGAGTTTAAATATCATTAATATAATTAGATTTTTTTTCATTTTTCTCTGTATTTAAAGAATACAAAAGTTAATTTTGATACTTTATTATCTTACGTATTTTCTTTTTTCATCCAAAATGAAAGCTATTTTTCTTTGCATCCAAACGATGCCAAGTGAGGTAAAGCCTGGAAATCATGACATCATAGCCGTCCAATCATATGTAACTTTACATTCTAACAGTGAGATGTTTATCTTTGCCGTTAATTATTTTTACAATTAAAATTCCCACTTACAAAAACTCAAGTACTCACCATTATGTCACTTGACAAGTTTTATTTTATTTATTTTCCTCCTTTTATCACGTTACATCATTCATTCTTTTTATCTCTCTTTTGGAAGGAGTGTTTGGCAAACATTTTATTTCCACATCAACACAGTTATATGGAACTCAATTAATCACAGAAGCGCCGACATGGCCCACTTTTTAATGACGCTAGCATCTACTCTAATGATCGATTCCATTATTCATCTTATGGATGGTACGAGTATGAAAGAGCCAGCTATCATACAAGTGTTGTTGTTCCTCTTCAAATCTACTAACATCAATTTAACACTCCTATCCTATGTTTCCATAATTATTGCCGTCATTAACCAACCAAATAAATGCAAACATAATCACCCAAAACCTTACTGTTTCTAATTTTTTTTTTATTTTCTTAATCAGAAGTATTTCAAATACAATTGTTAATGTATATCGTTTTACATTCATTAAGAAAAAAAAAAAAGACTAGAGTGTACGTCTCTTTCTTTATTATATATAAAAAAATTAAATAACTATTAATAGTCAACATTGCAAACTATACTGCATAATTGACATACAATTCAAAAAATATTTTTAAAAATTAATATACAACATTATCTTCTTTTTTTTCGTGTGCATATCATAAACACTAACATTTGATTCTATTGGTCCTTTTAGCTCAATAGTGTGATATTATTATAGCAATAAATATTAACCTAAACCATGATGCCAAGTAATTCTCTGAAAGGTCTTAAATTGGCACAGGTGGTGATAACCAACAATGACCCATGCAAATAGAAAAAAACAAGGTTAGCATGCCAATAATTGATTAGCCTTTAATTTCAGAGATAAATAAGGTAGAAATTAGGATATATTTTTAAATTACTAATAAAAATACATAAACTGAATACAAAAATTAAGAGAGGGAAAAAATCAAACGCACATAACTCCTTCAGCTAGCGTAGAATTGTACTGTATGAAAATTTACGCTGTCACTTAGTGTTTTTTTTTTTTGTATTTAAAAAATCTAGTAAATCATTATTTTAAAGATTATAAAATATTGTAATGTTATATTATGAAATAATAATATAATTTTTTTATTATACACACAAATTAAATTCTAAAGAATTAAAACGTTGGTCAGCAAAATAAAATATTGTGTACTTTATATTTTTTATAAGATTATCCATGAACACTAAGTTAATTCATTATTTTAAAAAAATTGATATAAACATTTAAATTAATTTTAAAGTCAATGAGCAGACTTTTAAAAATAAAATTTAAAATTTAAGTTTATATAATAAATAAAACTTATTTAAGAAAAAATTTCACTTAACATAAGTTATTTCCATCCTCAAGTAAACATATTTATACTCACTCGTTATTTGTGTTGAGGTAAATAGATCAGAGAAGGGTGGGTTGGGGGGGGGGGGAAGGAAATAGAATAGAAATATTAACTTTTTATAGTTTATCTAACAAGCATAAGAAATGGAGAGCTTTCTTATGAGACAATTCCCTCTCACTAAATTGTCATGAAATCAGGAGATAATATTCATCTCCTTTTATTTTTTAATTTCTAAAAAATTTAATACTTTATAACATAAAAAGCCAATAATGAATTTCACGTTACATAGTAAATATTTCAACATGTTTGTATTATTTTTTTAATATATATGAAAAATATCTTTATACAACTTATTTATTTCCTTCCATTATCTATTTCACTTATCCAAACATGTAAAAAAACAATTCTTCACTTTTTTTTAATTCATTCAAACAACATATTTTCATTTCTGATTAATTAACTTATATTTTTTTTGCCAGACCAAAATTAAAATAAAAATTAACATATATTTTTTTCGATTTCTTTTTCTCTATCTCTTTTTTCATTTCTATTTTAAACGCAACATCTATTAGTGCTAAAATTAGTACTATTACTATGTCGTAAATGGCAAACGACTCAATTGACCTTCATGCCTCTTCCACCTGGAAATTTGTATCATGGGGGTTACACAATAGCATGGCGTGATACTTACATTATTATTATTATATAACAACATATATGAGAACCAACGTTATAAATACAGCTGTGTGCCTGTATCCGAAGACATACAGAAATAAATATACAATATTATCCGAAATTATTTTTATATATCTAGAGTTAGAGAGATCAAAAACTATATTATATGACTATATCATATTACATCGTAACCAAAAATATTTAGTGCGTATACATGCTTTAATGTGCTTATTATCATCTTAATTTAATTATTTTATATAACCTACCGAAATTATTGGTTTAATAAATTACCAAAAGAAAAATGTGTATTTTAAATAAAATTAGTTAAATAAGAATGACAATAAATAAATAAGAAAGATACTGAATATTTTCATACTACCATAATTTTTTATACTATTGTTTTCAAAATAACAAATAGCTTTTCCCATATAATAAGAAGTTCCGTTCCGTTTAGTCGTTTACAATGGTAAATCATTACATTAATCTCTCTCTTTTTCGTTTTTCGTTCAATATTTTGAATAAAACAATATACAGCGGGCTGAGTTGTCTTGCACGGATAATTCATTTTTTAATAGCCAGATATCGTGATTAAGATTCAAAGACACATTAAACAAATGAGATTATTAATGGGTTTAATATTAAGCCCACGCACGGCTCTCCGGGAATCTCTCTATCCCTCGAGCGGAATTGGCTTGGACTTTATTGAACAGCATGTTATTACTACTTTCACAAATGTTTCTGAAAAATAAAATCTCAAAATTTGTATAATAAATGAAATTGGAAGAGGGTCTCTAATTCAATTACTTGGTACGAAATAATCTAATTAGTCTTAGCTAGCTACAAGGCTTCGATTGGATGAGCGGTATTAAATTGTTGTCTTGGTTTGCTCATGTTCTTGTTGATTGTTTTCAATATATATAGTATTTATTTACATTAATGGTTCAAAGGACTTATTTTATGGCAATCCCCTCCGGCACGTAAAGTAGAACAACCAAGGTTGATGATGAGAAGGAAGATAAACAAAAGGACAAAATGTTAAGCACTGTACTTAAAGACAGTGAAGAATTAAAAGTAGGAGAAAAAAAACATCAATACACTTATAAATTTTATCACATTTCAAATATAATTTCTAATGTATTGTATATTAAAATATTATTATTAACTTCTTAACTAGTATTAATAAGCTTTTTCTTACATATCCCAAGTATGACAATTATGTCAAGATTAATATGGTTATTATAAACGATAAAATTCTCTTTGAAAATACATTTTATTCAAATTAAATATGATTATAAAATTCTTTATTTGAATATTTAATATATAATTTTATATCAGAAATCAAATTCAATACTATCATTCGAGGCAAAACAATCACCCAAGGATTGATGCACGCGTTTAGTGGGAAAAAAAATTCTGAAACAATTATTTTTTATTAAAGAAAAAGCATAGTTATACTTATTATTATTTGCGTGGTGATCGAAATAGATAATAAATGCAGGAGGAAGTGTAGAAGCAATTACTTAATTAGAATCCATGGGGATAGATCATAGATCTGAATGCATGGCGGCACTCGTGCTGATATATGGATGGGAACGACACAGGTTTAGCTTAGCTAGATTGATACGAAATAGTAATTGAACAGGAAATGGGTGCTGTAACCAGCTCAATCCTGTTAACATCGCTCTACCGACAAATTCCATTTAACTACGCCTCATAATTCACTCCCTTTAATTACTCTGATGTAGATGTATACACAAGTTTCCTCCCAACTTCAAACTCAAACGTGAATAAACCCACATAAAAACAACTCTTTCAATTTCCCCCCATTATTTTTATTAGAAGACATAACATTTTATTTTTTATGTAATTTTATAATACAGTTTTTATAAAAAAAATATAATTATTTATTTGTAATTTCTTAATCACCACTTTTCACCATTTATTTGTTTATCTTCTTAATATTAAATATAGTTATCTAATGAATCAAATTTAATGTTTTATTTATTTAATTCGTAAATAGATTAGTTTTAAAAAATACTATGGGGATTTAAGATTTTTTTATATGACGTACGGTTTATACTTAAATCTTCCAAATATAAAATTTGTCTTTTATTAAAAATAATTTGTCTTAATTATAATTTGTCTTTCTAGAATTTAAAATCATACATGATAAGTAAAAAAAATCACATATAATTTAGTTTACCAAGCTCTATTGCATGGTTATCTACGCCTCATTTCACTTGTATGACGAACTAGTATATAGTAATAATGTGTGTATTGTGTGTTATGAAATTATTAAAAAAATTGAAAAAGTGCAATGGAGTTATACTAGAGTTTTACTCGTATTAATTATATTTGATTCGTTCATTTTAGATACCTTATGTTCTTAACTTCTATCAAGTTTAGTAAAAGCTAAATGCTTTAGTCCAATATATAAAATGCTCTAGAACTTTCAACCAAATTAGTGCGTCAACAATATGAAAATATGTTTATGCGATTCATATTGATTGTCGACTTAATTACATGATGACAGATGTAAGAATTCATACATTTTAAGGAGTTGATATCATGCCACAAGTTATGAAATTGATTTCCAACACATGTATGGACAATCTACATCTGCGCTCAGGAGGTTGCATGCATGGAAGCAACCAATGAATTTATAGAACGTTTCATCATCCTGGTACCCACATCAATCCCATTTTACGTACGATAAATACACCATGCAAACATGTCTTCCAAATTTGTTTTTTCTTTTCCTCCAACACTAAAACTATATTGAAATTCATAGTGGCTTGATCAGTGTTGTAATGTTTAAAACGATTCAGTAAGTCCCACCATTGAAAGGAGTGTTAACACAAATTAATACTCCCAAGTTATCTCATCTTGTTTAAAAAGTGCATTTAAACTTGGCAATTTTAAATAAAGAGTCTACGATTTAGAGCCAATGAGAATTAGTTGATTAAGGGGATTTAAACGGAAGAAAATTAAGGTTACAAATAGAGGAGTGGAGATAAAGGAGAAGGAAAAAGAAGGAAATATGTGCTGGTAGTGACAAAAAAAAAATGTTCGTATAAGAAGTGAAACAAGTAGTTTTACAATGCAAAACAGTAAATGTCACGCCAATATCACATTATCCCCTATTAATAACAAAACATTTTTTAACTTCAAGGATCAAAACATGATGAAAGTGTTTATATAAGAATTGAAATTGATGATTTAAGTGTATGGATTAAAAGATGAAATTTAATACAATTATAATGACCAAAACATAAAAATTAAAAATATAAGAATTAAAACTTAAAACACAACACACACCAATGTTACATTAGTTCCACTGTAGCATCACATCGACATTTGTTAACTATGTTAAGTTGTTTTTTTTAATGGTAAAGTCCAACATGGAAATAAAAATGGTTGCACAGAAATTAAAATTATAAAGCATTTTTTTAAAAGTAAACTATAAAATAGATTATTTTTAGACGTCAAGACTAAAAGATAATACTAGTTCTGTTTTGAGTAATTTTTTTATCCACGGTTTCAAATGCAAGTATTAAGAGTTTTACCATAACTCACATATTCTACTAAATCAACTAAGTTAAATGTCTCTGTGTTTAATGAGAAATTAAACCTAAATATAATTTTTATCTGTGATTAATTGATTTTTAGCATTGGCACGCTGCCGTGTCATGCTATGAAAGCTCTAGGCATATGACCATGTGATATTGCGCAATATTATCGCTACTCAGAAAGAAGTTTAGCAAATCAAGCAATGTGGGAATTTTAGTTAGCAAAAAGTTAGGGTAGGAAATGCATAGCATGGCAATTTCAAGATAAATTGACTTTGTGCACTTACCCATTAAACTTTTGGACTTATAATTGGACCACAAAAATTTGTCGATCAAATGAAAGCAAAGCCAATCACGGAGAATTAGGTGCTCCCAAAAGAGAGCTATGTTTGTTTAACGATCTAATCCTAGAAGATAGATTTTTTTATTAAAATTTAAATGTTAATTAAAGTTATAATAACTTTTTAATTGTAAATAACTACTTCAAAATTACAAACTTTTATTATCAAACTCAAAATTTAAAAAACATTTAAATAACAAGATTTTACAATCATTAAATATTTAAATGCAAAAATTGAATAACTTTTAGCTTTTAAATTTTTTTTTCCCAACAAGCTATAATCCCTAGCACATAGAAAAAGAACTGGAGCCCTCGTTTATTATATGTTTACGTCAGTCAAGGGGCCATTCCATTAGTGGTTATTGGTATCTATCTTATCAAGTTTATCATTAGTGATTAGTAAAAGTATAATAATTTACTTTTCATTTTCGTTCTTTCTTGCTTTTTTTTCATCTCCCCATTTGCATACGTATAAGTATAGAAAATTTCATCTTTAAAATCTCTTACTATACTATTTGGACTGAAAGAAGAAATTTTTCATAAAGAACCCAGAGCTGATGGATAGGTTTCTCGTGTGAGCATGCCATAAAACAGGAGCTGCAGCTAACTTTTGTTGATCTCCAAAAACGGGTGCAGATGATAGGATCGGAGCCGTATTGTAAATAGCCTATGAGATACAAGTGCAGATCGAATATCATTGACTACTGTATACTAATATTGAGTTCCTACAAAAATTAGGCATCATTGATTGATTATTAATCATTCAATTTGATATTTGCAAGCTTAAAGTCACTAAAGATAAGAAGGATTTGAGTTTAGTACCATCATTTCCTCTTTCCCTTTCATCTTTTACTTTACTGCGAGATCGATGACCACAATCAATTAGAAAATTAAGAACCACCAGACCCTCAAGCAATTGTGAATGTAAGTATGTAACGCAATTTATATTTATATTTTTATCAGCAGAGGCCACATACGACATAACCCATAATCATGTCAAGCCTTCTAGTCAACATCAAGTGTTATATTCATTTTCCAGGAACTAATTAACGATCGATTTGGTAATGCTTTTAGTAATAAAGGCTTTTTATTTCCCAAGTATCTGGTTCAATTAATATAATGATAGTAGCCACCAAAGTCGTCACGATTATATTATATTATATATTTTAAAAAAATATTTCTTATTCTTTAATTATACTTTTAAGAACAATTAAAAAAAATATCGACTGAACATAATTTTTTAAATTTTATTATTCATAATAAGACATTACAATTTATGATCAAAACATCCATTTTAAAGAGATTAGTAAATATATATATATATATATATTAATTTTAAATATATTTTTTTGATGAGTAGGAAAATACAAAAGGCAAAATCGCAAAACAAGCAAAACTACTCCCTAATAATTTTAAATATTTTACTACCCAATTTGAAAATTTTACAATAACCAGAAGATAATTATTAGTTAAATTAAATTAAAGCTCCCATGTACTAACATTTTTGTTCAAAATAAATCATCATATTAGGATCTCATGATCCGTGTGTAAAATTTAAGTAATTTATTTCTGTTCATATTGATTATTCTGACAAACTGATATCGCATTCAGAAAAAAAAAAACTGATATCTCATGTAAAATTTAATATCTTCACTTTATTCTTTTAAGAGTATGTTTCATAAACATTTATTAGTTAGTTTTTTTGTTTTTTTGTTTTTTACTTTTGTTTGATTATATCGATAGTATTTGGTAAAAGAAAAAAAGTAGTAGGAATTTGTAACATTTTGTTAGACGTTATTTCAGATGACATTTTTATAACTTTTATCCTTAACTTATTTTGGAATGATAGATGACATGTTTGTTTATTTTATTTATTTATTTATTATTATTTCTAAATTGACTTCTTTTCGCCTCTCATTCATAGAAATGTGTAATATGTGGTTTTTATTTCAATAAATGAGAGGTTAA
>PYAF01002668.1:861956-876223 GCA_007407185.1 Glycine tomentella
ATTATTTGAATATTTTTATATTGCAGTTTTTATTTTGAACATTACATTATTCTTATTATTATCTAGGGTTAAATATGCTTTTAATTCCTACAATTAAGTAATGTCATATTTTTTTGTCTAAAAAATAAATTGACTTCTTTTGGCCTCTCATTCATAGAAATGTGTAATATGTGGTTTTTATTTCAATAAATGAGAGGTTAAAGAGAAACAATTTATTTTTGAAGTATTAAAAAGTAAAAATGAATATTGTCTTGTTTAGATGGAGTAAAACAATTTATCCCCATTATTTAATTATTTTTTTGAATGTCCCCCTTTATTTATTTTATTATGTCAATAATTTTCTTCAAGATATAGATAAATAATTAGTGTAACGACCTAAATATGCAATGGTGTTTAAAAGCATAAAGCGGTATAACTATGTTCTTTTTACAAAATGGTATAACCATGTTAATATAATGAAACTATGACGTCTATTTAAGTATATGTTATTTTATTTTATATTAAACTTCGTTAAAAATATTTTTTAACATATAATATAAAATTAATACTATTTGTACGACCCTATTCTCCCCCACCCCCTCTTCTTATTGGAGAATATGTCATATATATATATATATATATATATATATATATATGTCTTTTTTCGCGTTTTGTAGCGGTTTAGTTCGTTTTTTCTTCTCCCCAATATCAATAATAATAATAAGACTTGAAACTAAAAATTGTAATTAAAATAGTAGATTTTAAATATAAAAAATAAAAATTAATTAAAATTATAATTACCAATAAATATATTTATAATCAAATACTAATAGAAGAAATTGAAAATTTTAATTTCACAGTCAAGACGCGAACGATATAGAATGAAAATAAACATATTGAGTGCAATCTACGTCGCACACAGTTGCATGTATGCATGCATTTGCATACAGAGCTTTTCTCTTTCACTTTAATGACGCATGTTTTTTAAGAAATGAATGGGAAAATGACCAATTCACATTGCCCCAAAATTGCATATTAAATTAAGCCTTAATAATAACATATATCTTGGGACGAACTAGGAAAATTTGCAAGCCCCAAACGGAATTTTGAGGGGCCCCCAAACAAAAAAGAAATTTAATTTCATAAAACGAAACCATTGACGAAGAAAGGGCTTGCTTTGAGTTTGACAAAAGCCTCTGCCGCCGCCTCTACCCTCTATCGCCGGCCTGCACTGTCATATCAAACAAAGGCTGTGACACTACGTCTCCTTTCTATTTCTATCTTTAATTCCTTCAATAATATTAGCGGTGCTGAAAATTACGTTTGATTCATAATTTAGATATTTGTCCGTCAGAATAGAAAGATAATTACTACCGAACAGTGGAAAAATTGAGATTGAGATTATTACAACTTAACTAAGATTTCAAATTTGGGTCTTAATTATGTAATAATTTTAAATAATAAAAACTTTTTCGTATAATAATTTTATCCGATTTTAATATGATATTGTGATCTAAAAAATAAATAATTTAGATGTTTTTATATAAGATTAATTTTAATGAATTTATAATAAAATATAATTTCATTAATTCTGTTTTAATAATTAAATAAAAACTACTTTTAATTTTTTAGTAAAATAAAATTACTTCTAATACGTGTATATTAAAAATTCATAATCTTTATTTATTGCAAAATTATTTTTTATTATTACATATTAATATTAAATACTCAATATTTTGAATGTATATTAAAATTAAAGCTTGGATTACTTTTAGAAAGATGTTGACCAAAAGGTGTCAAATGTACTTTTGGGGAAGGAATATTAATATATTTTGCTTCTAATGTAGTTTTGAGACGGTCTAAATGGTATTCCAAACATGCATAAAGTTATAGGTTAAAATATATAAATGTTTTATATTAAATGTTTATTTTTAAAAAGTGTGGATTGTATTTCAGAAGATAAAATATAAATTTTTTTTTTATATTAGTAGTTAAAATTGTGATAATATATAATAACTCTCCCTAAGATTTTTGAGAATGTATATGATCTATTTTTTTAAAGTTTATAGCAACTTCTTATAAGGATAAATGGTGTAATGTTTTAAATCAAAGAAGAGTTTGTGCAATGTATAACGAGTGTTAATATAATATTTTTTCGAACAATCAAGGAGGATCAAGAGTAAAGAAAAAGAAGCATCAAGAGAAAAATGATAAAACTACTAGAAAATTAATGTAATTTTCTCTAATACAATAATTTTGATTTAAGTATACTTCGAATATAAAACAAGATTATTTATTGCCTTTTGTTTTGAGATGAATTATGAATGATCGGGAATGTGGCTCAGGGGAGTGTTCTCCTCATATGGGTTAGGTGCTTCACATATCCATGGCTTCCATTGCACTCTAATTTCATAGTGAGGGATACGTAGCTGTACCTGCAAGGACTCCAACACTTTAGTCAGAGTTTGATAGAGTAATAACAATTTAGGTGGTTTGATAGGCTTTTATCCTTGGATGATGCTAAGGTCGCAACATTTACGTAATAAATAATAATGGATTAGTCTCTTCGATCAAAGACACAAAATACATAAGGATGAGCTAATAATTGAAAGTTGCGAGGGACATAAAATACATAAGGATTTTTTATCAATGAGTTAGAAACACATCACATTAATAAATTTCACATCATATTTTAACTCAAACTTTAAGGTATTAGATTTGTATGTTGCTTAACTTTTTAATTCCTATCTAATATATGACTTCACTTTCTCACTTAAACTTTCAATATTATTTTTAAGTGAAAAATAACATATAACAATAGAATTAAATATATTTGGTATAATGGAATGTAAAGGAATACTAATTATACAATGAATATTATGAGGAGAATCCTTTTAACTTCACTTGATATAATCTCATTCTTCCTTCAATCATGCCTAAGTGGCTAAGTCTAGGGTTGGAAGGAAAGAAGAAGAGGAACCTCAAAGCACTAACAGGAACAATATGATAAGATTTTTCTAAAACAATTGAGGATAGTTTTCTGTAACAATGTTTCGTTTTCTTTTGAATTTTCTTTTCCATTTTTTATTTTTATTTTGTAGGTTTATATTATTAACTGGTTGTGCCTAAGGATGTAACTCCCAAGGTAATAATTTTTTTATACAATTCAATGATATACCAAACTTAAACTTTAAATCTTATCCTTACTTAGACATGGTAAAACTCTTAATTGGGATTTTTTTTTATATAAATACATTCGTTTAGTTTTGATAGTCTTATTTAATTTTGTTTTCGTGTGGCCTATGGGGATGAATTTAAAAATTGTTAAGAACAAATTTATCAAAACTCAAGGTTAAGTCATTGATGAATTTGACGTAATTAAGTCATTTGTAAAGCACACATTAGTGAAAAAAAATAAAATTCTACAAGCAAATTATGGTGAAACTTAGAGTCTCCTTACGTGGTCACTTTTGTTTTTTTCTTAATCTCTTCGAGTATCTCACTATCCTTGTCTACATGCATATGTTTGAGGGGCAAGATGTATATAGGAAAAAAATGTAATATCCATTAGTTTGGCAAGCTCCGAGGCTTTGCTACGTGCGAATCAAAAATTAGAAAATATCATAATTCACGTATAACCTTTTTTTTTATTGGCAATAAGCAATTATATTAAAAGCACCAGAGGTGCTAAAGATGTTACAAAGGTAATGTAATATAGCCATCATGGCTTATTTATACGAATAAAGCTGGAACAAACAACTTTCCACTCACCTACGGCCAGTTCCAACAAAATCAAATAGACACATAATACATAGTAAGGCCAAGATAATGATATTGAACACTTACACAGTAAGTCCAAATGATGGAGCACCAATTAGCTCTCCACTAAATGTTTGGAATGCTCCTTTTTAGACCATGTGTAATCTGCCAGAAATGATCCACAACCAACATAGGATACCGAACAGATACCCAACAATGAATACCATCTCCTCCAAATATCTTGTGCAAATTTGCATGAAAAAAAAAATGATAAGCATCTTCCTCACTATGATTACACAGTGCACATGCATGATCATCTTGACGAATTTGAATATTTCTGATATGAAGATTACCCTTTGTAGGAAGCCTATCATATAAGAGTTTCCAGATCATAAACAATACCTTTTGAGGAACTTTTGTTTGCCACAAACATTTATACACATCAATCTCATGTGATCCAATCCTCAAATTATGTAAGGCTATCTATGAAGATTTAACCGTGAAAGAGTTTGATGAATCTCCCTTCCAAAGCCAATAATCTTCTCCATGACCCTGAATAGACATTATTAGTCAAGAAAAAGAACTCATCCACCAATTCTTTCTCCCACTCAAACCAAATAATCTTCTCCATGACCTTGAATAGACACATTAATAATCAAGAAAAAGAACTCATCCACCAATTCTTTCTCCCACTCAAACCAATTTCTTCTCCATCTAAAAACCCATTTCCATGTACCATTCATCCACCGACCCATCATATCATCCTTTGCCTCCCTTTGTTCCGAGTTAAGGAAAAATCTTGCAAATTTATTTTTTAAGCTCTCATTTCCCACCCATTTATCCTTCAAAAAATTAGTACTTGTATCATCTCTAATTTTCCACTCCATCATCTCTTCAAACCACCCATCTTCACCATCTCCACACACCAATTTAAGGTCCCTCCACCAAATAGACTCAAAAGATCTCACACCTCTCTCTCCCCTCTCACTTAAGTCTTGCCAACCCAAATATTTTGAATCTAACACCCTCTCCCACAAAGCCCCTCTATTGTGGAATAAATTCCACCTCCATTTAGCAAACAAAGCACAATTAAACAATGTAATGTTCTTACCCCTAACCCTTCATCCTCCTTTAGGTAACAAATATTTTTTCACCCTACCTAAGAGATTTTCTGCCTCCCCTCCTCATAACCCCATAAGAACCTATTTTGTATCCTTCAATATTAGTGTCCGTTATCATATTCTTTCTTCTTCTCCAATTTACCATAATATGAAAAAATTTAGATTTACAATCGTTTTCTTTAAGCCACTTGATTCTTGACTTTTGTTTAAGGAGAGATTCTCTAAGTTTTTAATTTCTTCAAAAGTCTTCCTGTAACCCCCTTCTAGCCTTCCTTTCTTCTACAATTAGTCCCACACTCTCCTCTTTCTTGTCCAACTCATTCATCTCCTCAATTCTAGAATCGATGTTATGAATATTGCCGAATTGATTGTGATTCCACTCTTTCAACTTCAACTTCAATACCTTCAATTTCTCTTTTAATCTAAATGCTCCTCTTCCATGAACCTCAATATTTCTCTAAACCTCCTCGACATAAATTTTGAAGCTTTTATCCTCAGACCAACAATTAAGGGTCCTAAAAGGTTTAGGCCCCCAATCAATGTTATTTACTTTCAACAAAGTTAGAAAATGATCAGAAATATTTCTATCCAGTACAACTTGAGAGCTCTCACCCAATTAGAAATCCACTCTTTAGACACCATGAATCTATCAAGTTGACTCATTGTTCTCTCATTCAACCTATATCATGTGAATAGTCTCCTAATCAATGGGATTCCCTCCACTTGTATATCAAGGATGAATTGGTTGAACTCCTTTCTTTCTCCTCTCCCATGATCGGTTTCCCCTTCCCTTTCGCATGCCCTTGTCACACTATTAAAATCTCCCAAAATACATAAATTAGACCATGAGTTATGTTCCTTCAATTGAATTAATTTCTCCCACAATCTTCTGTTTGCCTTCAAGTCACAAGGAGAGTATACATTAATATTGATAGTGACACTATGACCACCTTCTTTCCAAATTCCTTCTATTCCAATGAAACAATTACCTTGAAAAGAATTAGACAAAGTAAATGATTCCTTGGACCATAAGCATAACAGCCCCCCTGCTAAATTTACTACTAGTTGATCAATCCACTACACCTCATTGTCTCCACAAATTGCTTAACACATAATTTGAGTTATTTCTTCTTTTTTGTTTCTTAAAGATATACCAATTTCACCTCTTCCTTCACCACAACATTTTTTTTATAAACTTCCACTTCATTCATGCCCCTAACCCCTTAACATTGAAGTATAACAACTTCAAAATTTTTCTCTTCTTTTATTGTTGTTGCATGGTCTCTTGTTTCCAAGTGCTCCATTATATCCATCACTTGTCCTTCATTCTTTTTCACTATCACCCTCATGTTCACTCCTGCACCCTATAATTTTCTTGCTTGCATCTTGACATCAGATAATGTAATCAAAACATCAAGGATTGTGTTTGCTTAAGCCAACTGACGAGGACTGTTTGAGGGAGTTTCACACACCATTGTAGGAGAAGCACACTTTGTGTTTTGTTGGATATCAGTTTCAGTTTCTACGAATTGTTGGCTCTTCTATCCAAAATTCCATTTTTTGCTACCAAACTCATTTTTACTTAACTAACCCATTTCTCTACTTTCAAATTCTTTTCCCCATCCTCTACTTTTGATTTGGTTTCACATGTTTGGGCCCTTCCCTCCAAACCATCATTTATGTTTTTATTTTGAGATTAGGCCTCAATGTTAGGCCCAGTTTCCTTCTCATATTCCTTTTCCTTTTTCCCTAAAGTTCTGTTGTACTCTCCTCTCTCTAGGTTGCGCCACTTCCCTTTATCCCCATCATCTCCACCCTCAATTTGAATTTCAAACCTCCTTGTACCTACTTTATTGCCTTTTTTGTGTAACACTTCCTGACCCCCATCTTTAGCCTCCAAAGCTACCAACTTTATATCTTTTTCTGACATAGATTAGACATAGCTTTTGCCTTGACATCGACAATGGCTAGATGCATCTCCCAAAGATTGTATCCTTTCCACAGATTCGTATTGTGAACACTCAACGGTCTCCTCTTCTCCCCGTTGGTTATTTCCTACCCCACAATTTCTCCAACCACTTTGTATTCTAAAATTTCTAGCGACCTCCATCTTTTCCCCACCTTCGTTGTCCTTTTGACCTCCTTTGAAATCTTCTTGTTATATTTTCCACTCCATCCCTTCGTCGCTCATGATCAAGGTTCCTCCTGCTGATGAGGCCTTATACCTCCATCCACACCCATTGCATTTTCTTGGCTGGGTAAGTATCTCTTCAAAAATCGTTGTTTGATAGATATAGCCATCTACCCTTATCCTTCTAGTCTGGGTAATCATATGAGTGCCAGATGAGCTAACCAATACTTGCGCATACTCGAAATTGGTCATGCTCTTTGTTTCCTTGCCAGTGCCACCGCTGAAGATGCACCATTTAGTAGCAGGGATAAGTATCATTGGTCCACATCATCAAGGGAACCTCTTTACACCTCACCCAAGCCAACCTAGATCCTGGAATCGTGGTTAGTCTCCATTTCTCCACAGATTGAAATATTGCCCACAAGCCTTCATGTTCCCCTTTCCCTAAATCCACCATGTATTGACCACCAACCCCCTTATCAACACTAGGTCATCTCCAAGGTAGCACAACTTCACTTCCTTATTTCCACCCATAAATCCCTCTTGATCTAGCTTATTAAACATGGTCATATCCCTTAGTATCCCTATCCAACACCCTTCTAACCATTCCAGATGCTTAGAGTTAATTTTAATGTCTATCTCTTTCCATGGATCCTTAGGCTCTTTTGTTCTTTTCACATGCCACACCTGTGTTTGCTTCTGTTGCCTCTTGCCAAAGGTTGAGATTTTTTTTTTTTCATTTTGCTTCCCATTGTTAAAATGATTAATCTTGGATTTATTTATAACAATACATGTGCTTGGTTTCCTTTTTCCTTTCCTCCTGTATTCCACCTTTGTCCATTCTTCATTCTCCAACTTCCTTTTCGGCTCCTCCTTGTGGTATGCTTTTGCTTGATGTTGTATATGATTTTGTCTGATTGTGCTTGGTCCAACAACATGTACTATACTATCCACAAAGTACCTTTGTTTTCAATACTTAGGCAAGTTTACATGTAACTTAGTGGATCCAATGACTATGTCTTCTTGTTGTTTCTCTAGTGTCAGAACATTCTCCACTCCTTTAAATCTAAGCAAAGCCAAATCGATGACTGCTTCTGTCACTTTGTTTCAAAATAACCAAATCACACACTTTTTTCCCCCAGTCTGAAAATTCCTCACAATTCTGATTCCTTCATATCCTCTGGAAATCTAGAAAAGAAATAAGTCGTTACATCTTCCTCCACCTTATTTCTTCTTTGACTGTGATATCCCTTCCTTTCGTACCTAACCTCCTCCTACGATCTCCTCTCACGACCCTTAGTCTTCTCTTTTTCTCACTTCATACAAATTAAACTCTTCATTCACGTATAACCTATACGTCTTAAACAACCTCATTTTTTGAAGAAAAGAATAATCTAAGCAAATAATTAGATTGTGCAAATGCAATAAACGGTACATAGGATAGCAACCTATATATTGGTTGAGAATGGGGAGCAAGAGTTTTCAACATGCTAATGTCCAAGGTTCAATTAAATTAGGAAAAGACTTCTTAGATGTAAGATATTATTTAGGCAAGAACCCATTTTGTTTTATGTACACTCAAAATTAGGATTTCAGGATTATATCCCAATTTAAATTAGTTTAAATTTTGTCATTTTCAACCACAATTTAGAATACATGAATATGGGGATGGGGAAGCATTGACTACTCTTATTTGTTAAGAATAAGAAGACATTGTTCTGTTATTTCATCCATAAAAGTGTCACCACGCGACAACCCAACCCATGTTATGTGGACATTCTTTTCTAAAAGGCTAAAAAGCTTTATCTTAGTTTTTCCACTACATGACAAATTTAAATTCGGCACGCTTATTGGAGGGTCAATCCTTCGCATTTTGTTTGACAATTCAACTTGGATATGATGAAGCATAGCATGCACAGATTCGCTACTTCCTTGCTTCCTCACATGCAAAGATTTTCCAGTTAATTTGCCCGTAGAAAAATGCACAATCACTAACTTGTGAAAATGCTTACCATTAACTTAGAATGAGGTGATATATTATTATATTTTATCAACAATAGTGTTGTAACCTAGTCTTGATTTCTAAGATTTGCATTTAACGTAGATTTCTTATATTTTCTTTAGTCTGAAGTACATGTTAGTATTAAATTAATAATTAACAGGATGGATCACGTGAGAAATAAGAAAGGAATTTGGATCACAAGTTTTGTGCACCTTTGCTGGGGTCAGTGTGCTACATTATGCTGAAGGCTGAAATCAATTCCTCAATCTCTTTCTAATTGCCATGAAATATATTGCTGGCAATGATACGTATATTATTTTTACAACTGATGAGGGAAGATATACTATCATGGAGAAACAGTATGAAGATTCCAAGTTCCATCAAATTGTGTGGTACATAAAGTAGTTAATAGGTAACATCATTTGTTATAATTGTAAATGTGTTGGGACCATACGTAAGTAAAACTATAACTCTCAAATCTTTCTTCTCTCCAACCACCACCCACCCAAACACACGGTAATTAAAAAAAGTAAAGAAAACAGGAATATGAAAAGGAAGGGTGTTATAAATAAAAGCTGTAGCTTCGAGTTATCAATTTCATCTGTGGATTTATGCAGATTGTGAAGCTTTTGTGTTCATTGAAGGGCAGTGTGGTCCATAAGAGGTGGACTAGATGGCTTGTGATTCATGGATAAGGTACTTTTGGACACTCATGGACCACTTCAAAAGTGGACCACTCATTCAGGGTCTAAACGGTCCAAGCTCCGTCGCCTTTGTCTGTTGAGGAGCAGTTGCTATTGACATTGACTCATTTGTGAGCCCTTCACTAGATTCATATCCTTTATCAAGGCCCATTCCACAATCAAATTTCCATTTTTGTTCTCTAATTAACAAATTATTATTTTTTCCAAATCTGGTTGAATACGTAGTTGTCATTTTTTTAATTGTTTCCTTTGATTTGACTACCAAAACAAAGAAAATCACCTTTTTGATTTCTAAAAGTATATAGCCTTGTTACGTTAGTCTTTGAAATTAAGAATAATTCAAATAAGTTCATAAAATGTTTAGTTGTTTTATTTAAGTCTCTAAATTTAATCATTTACTAACATTTTATTCCTTAAACATATATGTTAATATTATTATTGAAGTCACACTTTATGTGAATTTTAAATGAATTTTTTTAATTTAGTGATATTGAATTTAAGTCTTATTAAGTATTTTTTAAAAAAAAAACCTTATCACTCATAGTGATATTATGTTATTCGAGTTGAATTGTCTTTAATAGAGAATATGTGATTTATATAAATAAATAAAAACTAATGTGATTGAGGGATTATACTTTTATGTATTTATTTGAATTTTTTTAATATACATTTTCCGAAGAGTAAAATGATAGTTTACATAGCAGAATCAAATAACCTTAAGGATTTGGGATTTCTGTAGTGAATTGTAGGTTCCATTTTTTTTTCCCTTGTGGTTAGGGACTTAGGGTGCAAGTCGAACTGCTTGATATTAATGAGAAACCAGGAGCATAGCCATAACTCTTTGGTGATTTGGGATGGATTTATTTTCTTGTCTAGCACATCAACACCTTTCCTTTTCCTTCCCTCAACTCCTCTTGAAAGTAAGTCAATGTTTGGTCTATTAATATTGAATGAGCATTTATATTTTTCTATGTCCTTACACATCCTTTTCTTTATCCTTGCTTTCTTTTTGTCCAATGAAGTGTGATAACGACGAGCATGTCATTGTAGTCAAGTTGATAACCAGTATTCTGGGAAAATCGATAGCTCAGATAGCTGATTGCGTGTGTCGTTGGTTGCTTAATCAGCGGAAAAAGAAATCCATCTTCCAAAATAAACTTCATACTCTATATTTTTGTACCAAAAAGACATAATAAATTAGACGTAATGATATATGATTAAAAGTGATATATTAATTAATTTCATCGGCAATAGTTTTGATACATAATTATCTACTAATGCATTTTTTGCCGATCCAAAAGCACAAACCAATATGGGAAAATGAAATCAACTTCTGGGCCTTTGTAGGTCCATTCAGATTTCATTTTTGTCTGTAGGCCTAGGTAAGTCCTTTGAGGCCCTGGCCCAGAGAAACAGAGAACACACACACTCAGTTAATCTAAGTCGCTGCAAAAGCTTCACCAATCATCAGCAATTGTCCAATTGAGAGCAAGATATAACTATTATTTTCTGTAAAAGGAAAATATCTACTTTTATATGTTAAGTTATAGTACCGTAGTACATATTATTAGTGTCTATTGGTTTAAGTGATAAAAAAGTTCACTCCTCCTTAATAATATCTCCTTTAAAAAATCTATTAATTAAAGTAATTACCATAACTTTTCCTCTTTTATTTTTCTTATTTTTTTTCTTCTATTTTTTCTTTCATCTGCTAAATCAGGTGTAGAAGTTGTATTACAATTTACAAGTCTATTTTTCTATTATATTTGTTTTATTTATTTATTGAGGCTGAGTTTGTAAACTAACAAAAAGAAAATGTCATTATGGTGCATCAAATTACGTAAATAAAAAAAGTCATTATGGTCTTAACATCTATTGATTTGATGGTATATTGATTATCATGTCCCAAATAATTCCATCCACTGATTTCACCTTAGAATTCATATCAAATTGATCGAATGAGTAACAAATCAACCTCATACGTGTTTTCAATTCCAAATGATTTGACTGAGAAGACAAATAAAATGGTAAGAATTTTTTCATTTTAAAAAAAATAAATTTTCGCGGTGAGAATTAAATTGCAGAAGCTGATGATGACGATATTATTGGCATGAGGGGGGCAACATTTTACGCTCCATGTTCTATTCTGACATGGGATGTTGTGACCATGAAAAATGTGCTATAAAATGCTAATACGAGGCTCATTACAACTGTTTTTCTTCTGTGTTTTTTAGTCGCTTAATTTAATTTAAAACCATTTCCATTTTTAGAGCATGCATATGTTCTGTTGCTATATAAGATTGGCTTGTGCTTTTGTTTCTTAATGTCTGCCATACAAATGTTCTATTGCATGGAATTATTCAAAGGCAGCGATGATCCTCAACAAAACAACATTTGAGATTTTGCCTCCAAAACAGAAGCGACAAATATGACTGAAGCCCTAACTCAAAGGCCATCATTGCCCGAACTTCCCTTAATTGCTACTTAAAACCTTTTTTTGGCGGCAGTTTTGTCCCAAACAATTAACAAATAAGCTAGCTAACTGTTTGAGAAAACTCAAGCAATTAACAAATACTTGGTTTCTTCGTGGTCCGTATCTCACACCTTCACTTGAACAATTAGTCAAATAGATTTTTTTCTTCTTATTAACTAGTATTTTTAGGACATGAGTTAAGAAATTAAAATAGAATTTTTTTAAATTTTTATAATTTTTTAACTAATATTCTAAGGGTATTAGTTAACCTATCTCTTTTTTTAAAAAAAAAATTAGTGTGTGTTTAATTATGCGTCACGTCTATCCACAGTTGTACATGTTAATACAGAAATTTAAAATAATTACTTCTCATTTTTGCATCATATATGTGTGTCTTTGGGTGTTTGATGTGGAATCAAACACCCTCATAAAACGTGTTTGATCTAAATGAAAAGCAGGTAGTTGTTGTAATTTTTACGTTTTGTAGTATATAATTAATGAGATTTCTCACTTTACAATGGGATTCCAATCACGAATTATGTTGCTCACATTTTGCTGGTTAACTGAACTGTATTCATAGACCCTAATGACAAAATACGGCTCACCAAAGGTACAAGAGGAAGATATGCCCAAAACAAGTTGTAAGCAAACACGATTAACGGCGTTTTATTCATAGGTTTGAAACTTGCAAGATAATTAAAATTGGCTTTGACTCATAGTTTGGCGTCTCGTGAAACGTGCTGGTGGCAAATATCACGGAGATTCGATCGCAGCCATTAAAAAATATTTTATTTTTAAAAAAAATTATAAACGGAGATTTGAACTCCAAAAAGGCCCATATCCCACGGGGTGTGAGTTCAAATTAATTTGATTCATTTGAGAATTTTGTTAGTAAGTGATTGATAAATATAAAATTGTTTGGTTAAATTGTAATTTTGTTTTTCCTTTAATTTTTTATAGGTGTTTTTTATTTATTATTTTTTTGGAGTTTAATTCATATATTTTAGAATATGAATAATGTTTATCTAATTCTTAAATTTGCATATGTTTACTTATATTTATTTTGATCGAATTAAATCCTGTACTTAATATATTTATTTAAGGTATTAATGAAAAAATTAATTAATCAAAATATAAAAATAAAGAAATAAATATATACAAAATTGAGGATTGTAATAAAATTATAGATTTTCTAAAATATGAAGGACTAAAATCATGAAATGAAAAAAGCTAAAATAAAAGATTAAGAATTAAAGGAAAATCAAAATTATAATTTAATCAAATTCTTTAAATCTTAAGTTCAACACTAATCGTGATGAGCTAACTCTTGAGATCCCACTTAAACTTTTCCAAAAAGTAATAAGAAGAAGAAAGATCATATATATATATATATATATATATATATATATATATATATAAGATTTCAAGCCACCTGCGGTGTAGTTAATTTTTAAAAAGAAAGACTACATTCAAATCCATACTCTAATGATTTCAAAAGATGTCTAAAAACCATAATTATATGGTAAGTCTATTGATTTTTACAATATTTATTTTAAAAAAATAAAAGATATCATATTTTTTTTGAGAGACAATATAAAACTTTTTACAATTAACAGTGCATGAAAATTTATAAACTCACAATTATTAATGCATGATAACAATTTTTTTTTTATGCTGGTATGTTTTTTTAAAATGATTAGCGTATTTTAAGTAAATTTTCAATACATTATTCATTATTAATTAAAATTTATTATAAATTGGGAATATATAAATTACACTTTTCTATATAATGAATTATATTCAAAATTTTAACATTTTTAATAAATTTTAATTAATAATATAGACAATTTTAAAATTAAGAGAATATATTAGCATCTCATGGTAAAATATGTATTTACTACTTAGCCTTTCAAATCAATAATAAACAATAGAAAGAAAAGTTAATTATAAATAATGTACAAGTTATTAAAGTAAATACAGATATAAGTAATATAACACAGGACATGAATCCCATATTGTATGGAAATAAGAATATGAAAAAAAAAGATTAAAAATTATAATGCACGAGATAATTATAATACTATATATAAAATTAGGA
>PYAF01002668.1:876323-918530 GCA_007407185.1 Glycine tomentella
ATTTTATCATTTTTAATAAATTTTAATTAATAACATAGAAATTTTTAAAATTAAGAGAATATATTAGCATCTCATGGTAAAATATGTATTTACCACTTAGCCTTTCAAATCAATAATAAACAATAGAAAGAAAAGTTAATTATAAATAATGTACAAGTTATTAAAGTAAATACAGATATAAGTAATATAACACAGGACATGAATCCCATATTGTATGGAAATAAGAATATGAAAAAAAAAGATTAAAAATTATAATGCACGAGATAATTATAATACTATATATAAAATTAGGATAAAAACATAAATTAAGTGAGAGAAATAATGTACTAAATTCCATTACTCCAACAAAGTTCAGTTCTACTTAAAGTTTCAATTGTGAATTAAAAAAAAATATTGAAATTACTTTTCTCCTTAAGTGGATATATTACATTCAACTTGGATACCAAAGCTTCAAGTAACTTTCAAATACGTACCTAGTGTTTTAAATTAAAAAATAATAATATTTAAAAACTAGTATGAATCATTGTAAGTACAATAAGTATTTTCATATGTGTTGTATAAATGAAAATGAAAAATTATTAAATGTAATTAAAAGTATTAAGGTGTCTGTGAATTATTCAACAACACGTGATTCCTTGGTCACACAGCTTTCGTTTTGTCTTATTATAAAGGATGCTTTTGTTCTATAGCTTTTACACTCATCACATGTTGCACAGCAGGAGGACAAAGTTTTATTTTCAAAATCTCAATATATTTTGGTTTGTTTTTGCATTGGAAGGGAGTTCTTGGCTTATTGCTCTTTCCTTCCTACCTTAATCCATGGGATCTCTATGCAACGTTATTGAAATTGATTGATTTAGTGAAAATATTATATTAGTGGGTCATTTGGTTCAAAGTGTATGCAAAAATTGAGTTGTTAATTCTGTTCAGTTGGAGCAACAATGTTGAGAAAGTTGAGTTCCCAAAGCCCAAAGGCTTGTTGCCATGGTCCATGGATAGAACTATGAACTGTCACATACTCCACATCTACACATCTGGAAAAGAAACATGGTCAAGTCATCAACATTGTTCCAGATGAAAATAGTGTTGGAGAAGACATCAATGAGGCCGAAAAAATTAGAAATTGTCTAGAGCTACCTCCTTGGCATGTTATTGGGCTACACATGATACAAATTTTGTAACTGATAAGTACTAGTGCCTTGAAGAGAAAGAAAGATACAATTGAAGTGATTAATTTTTACCTTGGAATATTAAAAATGGTATTGAAAACGAAAGATTTCTAGTTTGCTCAAGGACTACTCCGCAGATTCATCAAATAAAATATTCTGCTTACAGGTTGACAAATCTCAGCCTTCCATTTTAAATAATATTATGTCTATGGTTATTGGTTAGTTATGCACTGTGCAAGAATATTCCTTATTGTTAAGGTGTGAAAGGCAGGAATAAAAGAGGCTAGAGAGAACACTGGAAAAGAGCTGTTATTGTCAAACTTTTGGGGATAAACTTCCTATCTGCCAGACTAAAGAAACTTTAATTTGGCACCCAGAAGGAGGTATGAATATCATTGATATTAAAAATGATTATTTTGTAGTCAGGTTTGAACTTTGAAGAATGGAGTGACTACATTCAAGCGTTGAAAGAAGGGACATGGATGATCTTTGGACATTATTTAATGGTCATAATGAGAATATGTTGGAGACGATAATGCCCCAGTTAATATGGATCAGAATAACTATGGATATGTTTAGATATCCGTTTGGGGACCATAAACATATTTTTGAAACTCTAAACTCAGATTTGTATCATATTTTGTATTTTCTTAAAATTAATTTTATAACTTACTTTTGGGCAAACCTCAGAAGTAACAAATAGGTTGATGTTAAAGTAAAAGTAATTGTGATTTATATAAACAATAGAAACATGAACTAAAAGGAATTTGATTGATATTCAAACAAAATTTATTCTATCAACATACTTTTGAATAAAAAATATCCAAACAGGTTTTACGTTAAAATTAACTCATCTTTATCAAACTTAAATTTACACTATACTTAACAACATACTTTATATTGTGAGGAATACATCTCTTCCCAAGGAGTCGAATACTCAAAAAAACCAAGTCATATTGTTGTTACGGAGGGATCACTGAAGCAAACGATAAAAGCTTAAGCTGCTACATGTTATGGACTTGAACTCCTTTAACTAGTATCGTAAGGCCCAAATCGTGTGCAACCCTTGTGGAAGAAAGCAAGCATTCAGTGAGGGTTTGTTTCCTACTATACCAGCATATTTCTCATACATCCAACGTTGTACAATTAGTTTCCAAAAATACCCTTTATTAAGTACAGAAATACATCATTCAACTTCTTTTCCTCTCGTCTATTTTTGTTTGTATTAAACATTTACAGATTGTTAATCCATATGACTTTGGATTGTCAATCCGTATAAGCCATATAGATTGTCAATCCATATGACTCACACGGATCATCAATCCGTAAGAATCATATGAATTGACAATCCATATGACTCTTATGGATCATCAATCTATATGAGTCATATGGATTGACAGATTGATAATCTGTAAGAGAATAAAGTTGAAAATAAAAAATATATGTTGGGTGTAGAAAGCATAACTCCATTTAATGCTTACTAATGAACAAAATCAGTCATAAGGATAAAAACCAAGCTAACAATTGAAATGCGAGCCAATGATAGATCAAAATAATAGATTACATAATACTACTCAATAAAAATACTAAATCTAAATAAATAATATCATAGTAATGATAAATGTTTATTAGTCACACACAAAATCTTTAAATAAGAATAATGTGCCTTAATATATACATTGACTCACCCCCTTCATCTTTATAACTTTTAAGAGACTTCATTATCTAATTATTTCTTAACAGGTTTACCTCACCAAAGAGGCTGATGATATGATATACGAGGGTGTTGTTGATGTTGAGGCCTTAGACCTTTCTACATTAAGATGTACCATATTACCTTTTTCCACCACGTGTCCCATGCTCAGAACACAAATTGACGGATTTTTTTGAACAAATTTTCAACCTTGGCACTGTGTTTTGTACAGAGGCTACCCCACACCTAAACTATTTTCTCCTTCTTACACATTTTTATAGTATGCGCTTTCACTGTGTAGTATCTGATTCTCTTCCAACAAGCCTAAAAAAGACACTCATTTTCTCGTACAAAACCTAACAATGAATCAAAGGTTTCAAGTATACCTTTTTAGTATTAAATGTTAATATCCTAGAATATTTATTAAGAAATTTAAAGTAAAAATATTTATATTAGAAGATGAAATTATGTTATTTGTGATTTTTATAAGTTTTTTTTTTATGATTTACATAATAAATATTTTTCTATTTTAATTCTTTCACCAATATTTTAAGGACATTTTAATTTATTCTGTAAATGTTTTTAAAGTTCAAAGAAAGTAAATATAGTTATTTTTAGTGCGTATGATTGCTCAACAAATAGAAAGTCGGAGATTATTATAAACCCACACCACAATTACCCTTTCCATTTGGTATTAAATGTCAATCAAGACTTGAGGGCAAAATTTGCACTCAATTTTAGGATTTCCTTGGATGTGCTTGTCTCTTCATATGCAGGTGTATATTGCAAAAGCCAAAGACATCAAACAAATACAGCCAGAAAGCTCACAAACCAATCACAACCAAGGTCATCTACAAACTCACAAAAAAATAAATCGTCTACAAACTGGCACACAAAAAAACATAAGATACAAATCAGGGCCGGTTAAATATAATGCACACAAACAACCATATATACAATAGATAAAAGGAAAGGGAAGGGGAGGGGGATTCTGAAACTCGGTTGTACTATAAATAGAAAAGCAGAAAAATCTATAGTCGGTATTTTCGCCGCATCACTGTTCTGCAATTCCAATCAGCAGCACGACTGGTTAATATCTGCCGAGTAAAAAATAGCAACTTAGTGAGCCTTACATTACACAAAAGGCCTAAATGTGAACCTAATTATTATGTAAATTGTAAGGTTGACTAATTGTCACAAATAAATCCAGACTCATTTTCTTTGACAATAAGGTAGCTCCAATAACATTATAACAAGTCACTCAAGAATTCCTAACTTGCATATTGACATTTTGTTGATAAATCTCTTCTGGTTGACATATAAACGAATTCACATTTCAACATACTTAAGTTGAACCAACTAAAATCCAGGTTAAAATACCGATTCTTATTAAATAATGTTTTTTGCTAGACTTATTGGTATTATTCTATTAGCACTGAGTATACCAACCTGTCTATGCCAGCAATCATTCACAAGCAATCTTGGTGTCAAAGCTGCTAAGGCATATTGCAAATGCTTGAAAGGCAGAGATTGGATACTGATAATCCATGGTGAATACATCCTTTCCAACTTTTCCAAACTGTAGAATTACATTTTCCTGAGCCTGCTCAGAAACTCCATTTTTGGGAGAAGCAACCAGCTGGAAATTTTTAACTGAAGCAACTGTCACTCGCCCATTGAAGTTCAGACACCAGCATTGAAGGTGTTCATGCCACCTTGGGGACTTGTTTCGTAATACCAGTGTCCCCTCATTTTGACAAGTCAAAGGTACTGTTGGGAGATTGTCCATGCGGGTTGATTTTGATCTAAAGAAAGGGATGGATGGACAAGTATCAATTCTGCTATGAAGAAATTGAGTCTGTGTTGGGGCCACACCTCCAGGTTCAACAGCTGAGGCAGGGATGGCATCCATAACACATTGCATTATTCTAGGGACCCTGTTAGTTAACATTTTGACAATTAATCAATAGACCCACCTATTGTAAGGAAAGCTGAGAACAATCAATAACATGGAAAAATTCACCAAATGTTTTCATTTACTGATTGCCAATGCAAATAATTTTATTACCCCAAACAGACACTTTTGTAGTAACAACAGCAATACCTAGAGCCCAAAACATTCAGATCATATGACACATGAGCAATGGGATAGTTGCCAGCAGGAACTCTTGGAGAAACTTGCTTGAGACTAACTAGCCTGGTGGAACGAGACTTTGTAACTTTGGCTCCATAAATTGGAGGGTGTGCATCATACACTGTGAATTTGGTGCCAAGAAAGTTTGATCTAATATAAATGAGAAAAAAGAGAGTCATCTTTTAGGCCTACAAGATAGTGATTAACAAGTTATGTCAAATATCAGCTAAAATACCTCAACTTTCCAATATAGGTACTACTCCCTTTTGATACATCATCGCAGTTTAGAGAGATAATATAGTCAGTGTGAGTTGCACGTCGACACTTGCGTGCAGAAAGAAGGAACTTGCCATCGTCAGTTAAGGCTGCAAGATAATAAAAATAAAAGGATATAAGAAGAAAAGAAAAAGGAAGCTCTTCACTTAATATTATACAAGTAGTTTAGTACAAGCTACAGGGAAAAAGGATGACTGCACATCCAGCATGCATCATGATGTTTAGAAAGCAGTTAATCACACATTAAATTTAAATGCCCGGTAGAGCTCACCTTGGTTTAAACCAAGAAACAGATAATATGTTTGATTACTGCGATTTCGTTTAATATAGCATTGAAGAAGAGAGTCCCTTGGACCAGGCTGCATGATGACAATAAGAAGCAGATCAAGGCTTGGCAATAACTAGAATACTCAATAATGATAATTCTTTCATGTTACTAATATTACAGTAAGTAGACAATCCTTATCATGTTTCAATGCAGATCTGCTTTGCTTCTTTTGTGTAGTAAGAGAAACTAGAATCATATGCATGCTCTCAAATGCTATATTGGAGTTTGTTTTCGTAGATGAATAAAGGTTGAAGAAAGTGTATTAATTAACACTGTGCACATAAGATGAAACTTTCTTAATAGGAAAAAAAATTGTATCAAAAGTCAATACTCATTTCATACTATTTCCACTTGAGTATAAAATTGAGCAAAGAGCAAGCACTGCAAAAATAATAATGTCTCTGCCATGCAAGCAAACATTCCAATGGATCCACCCCACCCCACCAAATGTTTTTACATCCTCCTGACCTCAGGAAAAACACATAATATCCATAGTTCTCAAAGAGGCTTAGATATACAAATATCTAGAATATGACACACTGAAACAATAACAGCTGATCATGGGATGAAAAACAAAAGGTAACAGTCACCATTTGTATACTACAACATGTTTACACTTAAGCCATGTTATTTGAACAACATTTTTGCATGTCTCCTTACGAATATCATCTCTGCCACATCCAATATGTTGTTGGTAGATATCACTAAATGATAACATGAAAAGTTGCAAAAGTGGCAGGCAATGAGGGAGTGCAAATACTCTTTTCAACGACACAGATGCCACAAATCACAACTTTACAAGGAAGCTAATTGCAAAATAAGACTTCCATATTTCATATATTTTAACTGACTATTGATTATTGAACAATTTCAATTAGAAAAGTTTCAATTAATCAAATTCCAGCAATATTTCTTGCTCTCGCACTTGCTCGCTCTTCTGCTGTAAGGAGTGGGTTGGGAATCCCCCCCACCATCTACGTAAATCAAATCAACAATGCCTGCCCAATAAATACAGGTTTTATTGGTTGTAGCTTCTTCTATGCAAGGGCAGCATTAAACAGTAAATAACTTCCATAAAACAATGTAACTCGTCAATCTTCCCCAAACGAAGTAGTTTGTCTAGATCACATCAAGAAACCAAACTAGTTTAACTCAAAAAGTCTCTAAAACAAAGCTCTCGAAGCTTAACTCAAAAGGCTGACAAACCACACACTATCAATTGTGCAGCTGAATACCGGAATCGAATTGACTAATTTACAGCCACACAAAAAACACAAAACACAAATTACAAAGTAAGAGTTACGAATTTAAAACACATACATCCAAAGGAGGAAGCTTGCACGAATCTAAGCATAGTATAAATTATCTACAAAATAAAAGAGGGTGGTGACAAGTGAGACCTGCTTCAAGGAAATTGGGAATGTCAACTTGCCGGATAGTTGAGGGGACTTGACAATTTCCTTCATGATTTCTCTCCAACTGCGGCAAACTCCGGCGCAGGCGACAACATGTTTCCGCGCAGGCCAGGAATCCTCAGAGGCCTCAATTCTCATGAGCACATCCCTCAAAAGCTCAGGGGGCATGTTAGCCCAACAACTCTGCTTCAATCCATCAAGCACCACCAAACTATCATGGGCAATAGCACTGTGTGACTGTGACCTGGATCTCATGCTATATCCAAACTTCACCTCAAATCCCTTCCTTTCAAGGATGATACTCCTAAACGACATCGTCCACCCCCCCTTTCTTAAAACCTCTTACAGCCCATTCCCACTTCCCCAATTACTCTAAACCCCTCACAAGATTAACAAAAACCCCCAAACATGGGAAAAGGTGGGAAATTTTTAAGAAAAAGTTTTCCTTTTGTCAAAGAAACGAAGCACTAGGGGTACCCAGAGTGACATATACACATTTTTAGATTCGATCACGCTGAATTTTCAATAAAATTGAAGGCAAAGGAAAACCCACATGAATAAATGGATAATTACTAAGACAAACCCTGAATTTGGACAAAAAGAGAGTGAACCCCCTTCCCTCGGAACCATGTGAAGTGGGAGGGGAACCCTTGCGATGAGAGTGTGGAAAAGAAAAGGAACAAGTAAAGTAACAAGCGAAAAAAGGGTAGTGAGGAATGTGGGTACGAGGGTCCCGGTCTGCTTGGGACCAAATGGTCTTATCCAATACCTATGTATGTATGGATTGGGTTTGGTGCCAACCTTCAACCCGACTGTTATTCCTCAGCTTATAACTTATGTTGTTAGTTTTTTCTAGTTTAATTTTTATTCACTATCATTGTAAAAATTGTAAAAAGAATTTACTGTTAATCAATCAGATAGTATCATGTTTTTTTAAGCTAATTAACATGAAAGTATATAAACTTATCATATATAAGAGTTCTAAATATCATGAATGTAAAAATAACAAAATATCTTAGCACAACACAATAAGATTGGGTCTAATATATATACACACAAAATGCTATATAGAAATCAATAAATATGAGAAGAAGATAGCATATATTACGATAAAATAATAGTAATAATAGAAAGAATTTATTCGAGTATCTAAACATAATAAAAACAAAATATAATGTTGTTACAAATCACAATAAAGTCTTCTACTAACTCATGGATTACATTACATGATCTGCAAAAGTTTTAACAAGTAAATTCTTGACTAGGGAACCTAACACCATAAGTTTTGTAGCATGTACCTGATGTGGGTCTAGAACTCTTGAACCTCTTCTCTGACAAACATGCATTTGGTGTCAAAATGTTCCAAGTATTTGGAGTTTTTATTGTTTTGAGAGTAACCTACTACAATAGAGTTGTCAGAGTATATGGTTAAAGGCATGGAGATACACTACAAAGATAAAAACCCATAAATAAATTTCTTTAATCATATAGTTTGAAGAGTGACCTCATAAAAAGTCACATATTATGCATTTATAATCGAGGTAGTTGTAAGTGTCTAATTGACACTTCTCTTGTGAAAGAATTCCTCGTATTAATATACAAATTTTATTTTATGGTTTTCTGAATAATTATCTTAATCAAAATATCTCATCACCTCATGGTGGTCAAACCTCCTGTAAGTGTGCAAATTCTCTTTGGTGTCCTTTAGACAGTGGCAGATCTAGAAAAATAATTGAGGGAGGGGGGGAGGTACCAATTACAAATTCAAGAAAATTTATTTATATTTGTATATTTATTGACATGGTTCGGGGGCAGCGCCCCCGAAATTTTATTTTTAAAAAAAATATGTTTCCCAAAAACACTATTGAATTCTATGTTTGAGTATAAGGATATTTTTGTAAAAAAAATTTAAAATAGGGGCATTATAATAATTATAGGTCAAAATTTAAGGGGGGACACTTTCTCCCCTGTCTATAACGCGGATCTGCCTCTGCCTATAGATACCTCATAATTTGGTTAATAGTTTATCAATGACTCATACCAAGTTTGCTCCCGTATCTCAAGTATTTCCCAACCACATTCATTGTGAAAGCAATACCAAGGTGTGTACAAACTTGGACATGCATAAGACTGCCAACAAGAGAAGCATATGAAACATTTTCCATATTTATTTTTTCTCTAAAATTTCAAGATAATGTATTAGAAATGATTCTCTCACCCTTTTTGAATAGTTGTTGCACAAGGATAGTTTGGTATTAGATTTACTTAGAACTCTTTAAATGTGGGCTTGCGAGTGGGACTCGCACCAGGTCTAACATCATTTTCCTACTTGATTTTCCTATAACCTGAGTAATTTTAACCCAATTCCTAGACCTGTGAATTGGGTTGTGAAGGCACAAACTCTTTTTTGGCATAAAAAATAGGGATTTTATCCCAAATGAATCAAGAACAAATTATAAACTTAATCATCATATAAATTTCATCAAGTTACCATCATATTTTCTAAAGAAAAAAAATAGGACGAAAAATGGAGACACAATAAAAAACAAAAAAAATGATAATATGATACTCATTATAAACAAACCATCATTTTAATAATAATAATAATAATAATAAAAAGAATGACTCAAAAGGAAAATCCCTTTTGTTATTATAAAGAATATACATCATTGAATCATATTATTAAATTGCGAAAGTTTTACTGAATATGATATAGCCAAATCATATATGATTTTTTTATAAAGAGGCTTTAATATTAATTGATAAAACAATCTAACATATAAGGAAATACCTAACTATAATAAATCCCTAGATCAATAAGCATGTTTATTTCAACATCTATAACATTAGGGACTTATAATTACTTAAACATGAATACGTTATTGAATCATTCCATTACCTGTGTGAACAGAGAAATGACAATGACATATTTTTATTAGTGAAGTCTTAATGGGTAAACTACACAACAAACGTGGAAAGAAATAAAGGTATCACAGTGTGTTAAATCATAATGAGCTCACTAACATGTCGCATGAAGTCTACACAAAGCCACTTTAACATGTGATGAGAACCCGTTTACATTGGATCAATTTCCAGCATCAAAATCAACACAATTTAAAAATCTAGGTTTTCAAAAAGAAAAAGGGAAGAATGGAATTAGGAAAGAATTGAAAGAAAACATCATAATTCATGAAGTAATTGATGAATTCAAGGAGGATTTTCCACTTGAATTGACCAATTCAAGATTATAATCAAGTAGCTCGTAAGAACAATAGAGTGAGTTCTCTCACAAGCTTCAGGCTTAATTTCAAATGAGTCAAAGATCTTTACAAAATCAACACATTACTTGTTTATACCAAAGACCTATAGAACTCGTAAGGCTTATTCTTAAAAGGCCCAATATAACCCTCATACACTAAAAAATGACACCTAGAATAAAAGCCCACTAATGATTCCACACACACAATTAATAAAAAGGCCCAACAAATGGACCAAATACAAAAAGTGGTCAAATTATCAAAATACCCAACAAAAGCCTATTCTAATATTTGGTTTACATTAAGCCACTTTTTCTTGATCTTTTTCTTGAGCTCCTTTTCAAGCCTCTTGGATATTGACTTAGTTAATGGTCCTAGTCCCTTCACTTCAAGTCCTACATCTTGGTCTTCAAGTCTATCCATAGGTGGATCTACAACATTCCAATCTTTTTTTTTAGAATAATTTGTCCTCAAATTTGGATTACAAGCACCTACAATACAAGGAAACAAGTCACCAACATTAAAACTATTACTAACACAATACTTAAGTGCCAAATCAATCATATAAGCATTATCATTTAAATGTTTCAACACTTGAAATTGACCATCCTCATTATCTTAAAGTTTAGATTTCCTCTTTGAAAGAAACTTATCCTTCCTAAAATGTACCCAAACCCAATCTCTCATTTTCAAAACCAATGGATTGTGTCCCTTGTTGGCATGTCTAGCATATTGTTCAACATTCTTCTCAATTGTGCCTTGACCTTTTCATGTAAGTTGCTAACAAAAGTAGCTTTAGAAAGTCCATCATTGTTCTCCATAGAAAATTGTTAAGCAAAGGTAATAAATAAAAGGAAATAAGGGATTAAGACAAATACTTCTACAAGATGTTCTATTTTTTGATAGAAAAAATTCGCTAAAACAAGGCTAAAATATTTTCACACATTTTCAAAAAAAGATAAGAAAGTAGTAAAATTTACTACCCTATTATAAGAAAACTCAATATGCATGTGACAAAAGATCCTTCCAAGTTTTCAAACTTTTACCTATCAATGCCTAAACAATTAAGATAAAGTCCTATTAACCACCTGGACTTGTCCATCCATTTGAGAAGTACAAGTAGTAGAAAAGAGTAGCTCAATTCCAAGCCTTGGACACAAAGTTTTCAAATAGTGGTTTAAGAATTTTGTAGCCCTATCCAACATAATGCTTCTAAGAAATCTATAGTCTCACCACCTCTCTAAAGAAGAGAACCACTATGCAAGCATCATCTACCTTATGATATTGTATGAAATGAGCCATCCTTAAAAACCTATCAACCTCAACAAAAATAGAATTCCTCGCCTTTTTGAATGTTTGGAAACTAAGCACAAAATTCATAGAAATGTCAATCCAAAGAAAGTTAAGAGTAGGCAATAAAGTATGTAAACCACAATACATGACTTTATATTGAGACTTTTACATGTTAAACACTTCTTTCAAATTTTATTCACATCATGTTTCATACCTGAAAAAAAATGTTCAAGCCAATAGCTTAATATATTAGCAACTCCAAAATGTCTTGGCAACTTCACAAAATTTTCCAATTAAAAGCTCTCTCATAGATACTTTAATCACACATAATCTCCTAACTGTAAAAATAAAGTCACCATACCCAAAAAATTCATTGTGAGCCCTCTTTTCACACAATGTAAACTATGTGAATTAAATACTTAAAAGAAAACTTTACCATCATACTAATTTTTGTATTTAGATTCAACGGAAGGTAACATCAATCCATCCCTTCCCTTCCTTATGTGTTTTTACCACGAAAAGTGTAAACTGTCCATTAAACGTGGGTTCAACGGTTATTCAAACACAGCTTAAGCCTCCATAAGCTTCATTAGGTCTTGACCATGGAATTATTGTTGTTATCATATGATAAACTAGATTTTTTTTAATAAATATTTTTTGTGTTAATGTGTTGATATACTGAAGTTGTTAGATTGTGATGTATTTTGTAAACTAAATAGAACTTCGTACATGTTATGTGTATGCGGTGTACATATGTGTGCAATTTCTAATTTTTCACTTCATAGAAAATTTTAAAATATAAATTTATATAAAATGAAGTACATTGTAAGCTTAAAAATGAGGAAAAAAAGTAAAATGGGTCATGACAATGTAATAAAATGCAAATTTCTAAGTTATATATTCTTTTATAACATATAAAGGACACAATGTTATTATAAAAATTACGAATATCTAAATTACATGTTCTTTTATAGTAACTTATAAAAGACAAATATTAGAAGATCACTAAACTATATAATTAAAAAAAAGAAAGAAATATTAAAGAGATAGTAGAAACTAAAATAATTTCTCAAAAGTTAAAAAGTTATTTAAAAAATCGAAAACCTTAAAAATACTATTAATTACTATACAGACTCATTTTGATTGCCAGCACAATAATTTTGACTCTAGAACAGCCACCAAGCACAGTGTCACCACAGACTGATCTGTCAGGAGAAGAAGGCATTAATTTGAATAAAACTTTATACTTTGGGATTCCGACCGTTTCGCCAAATTTTTTTATCTTGACATATTATAAGCTCTCAGGCTCCCATAGTTATTTGCCAAATCATAATTTTCTGTAAGGACCAATTTAATTAATTACTGCATTATTTAAGCACCATTTCACTTACTAAAAATCCGCAAGTAATGCACACAATTTTCATGCTTTGAATTTAAATGCTCCCATAAATTATGGCAGCGTGGTCATTGACTGAATTTGAATCTTAGTTGTACTTGCATTAGGCTCGAGGCATAGGGTTGATTCTGAAGTGTAAAATACACGTGTGACGACATCACAGGTGGAAGCTCTCAAATGAGACAAACAAAGAAATTCAAAACCGAAAACAACAGTACTATAATACTATAATACGACATCTTGTTCTGCCTGAACTCTACTTCTACCACACTGGGGGTGGCAAGCGTAGCACTAACTCAGGTGAGTGAGTTCTTCTCTCTCTTTCTTCTTCTACCTATATTTTTCTTGTTTTCTAACTTTTTCTTGTTTTTATTTGTGTTTTGTCTAAATAGCAATGAACTCTCTTGTTTTGTTTATTTATCTGTTTCCATGTAAATTTTTGTCTTTGAATTTTCGAATTTTGAAAGTTTCCATGGGAAGGAAGTTGCATAGTTCGGGGAGGTTTATGTTTGTTTGTAATTTTGTGTGGTGCCTTGTAAATAACGATGAGGCGGCGTTAGTGTCTCAAGTCGGTGCATTTGTCCTTCACGCTATCCTCATATGTTTGGTTTTTTCACTTTTATATTTTATGATTTCAATCTTTATGCAGTTATTTTTACACTTTAGTATACTGTAATTATTTTTTTCTATATTTTATATTGCTACAAGTTTTGTTTTTTTATTTTCTTTCTTTTTTTAATTTATCTACTATGACGAGCTAATTTCGTGACTAAGACCTGCTGATTGTTTTTGTTATTTATTATCTAATGATGATTTTTCGATCTTTGTTTGGGGAATTCAAGGTTTTCTTTTTGTTATTTTATTCTATTTTTTTCATATATAGTAGGCTCTTGGTGTGATATCAAAGACAACAGAGGATTGCTGAAACGATGAAGAATCAACAGTCACAGTGGTGGTGGCTTGAGAGCCACAACAACACAAGACGATCCCCATGGCTCCAATCCACTCTTACAGGTATCCACTTTCTTTCTCTTATTATTGGGTAAAAAAATTGTTATATGCTTATTTGTTTGATAATTAAACCAGCAAAAAATAGGTACAAAAAATTGACAAACAACTGTTAATACTTGATTAGTTGAACAGTAAGTTAAAAAAAAATAATTCAAGATTTTGCTGGAATCACGCTGTTTGTGCTGCTTTGACGGTTTTCTATAATTGAATGGTTAGTGAATATTAGATGCACGAAAAGTCCATTCTCTTAGTAGGTTGTGTCCTTGTTTTTCAAACACATTGAATTTGGGAAATGGATAATGAATGGCCATAACTTAAATAACCACCAACTAGTCTCTTGGGTACTGCGATGGATTGATTTTTAGAGGTAGCGTTTTTCATGGCTATCATGCACTCAGTGATGTTTTTGATTGCATGAAGATTGATGGTGTGTCATGTGTTACCCACCTACCCTTATAATAAGGGCATAATATTTGAATGATTCAGTAAGGGTCACCAATCATTCTATGATCCTTTGTTATTTTACTTTCGCGATTTGTTAATAGTGCTAGATCGATCTCCCATTAAAGGAGGTGAAGAGATTTCCAACATGGAGAATAGGTTTTTGAAGAAAAATTCTCAAGATCTGCACATTGTTCAAAAAAGAATAATTTTTTTTCCTTTTTCTCTCTCCCTAAGATCTCAAAATAAGATCTACCACTAAAAAAGATAAAACTGAGAGAGATCTTGAGATATTTTCAATCTTGTATGACACTATGAGGTCCACCAAAAAGTGGTCTAAGATCACAATTTGAGATCTACCACTAAAAATGATGAAGGCCTATAATTCATTCTTTGTGGCCAATTAAGTTTCGAACTCACATGTGTCTCTGGATAAACAAAAAATTACTTGAGAAAAACGGGTTCTTTTCAAAATAAGATACGAGTGCTCAAAGAAAGAAAAGAGGAACGTAAGTATTACTATAGAAAAATCAAAAGGTTTTTAGCCTTTGTTATTATTTCATGATGAGTGTTATTTTTCAAAACTTTTTTCTCTTACTGCCTTTTGACTTTGACCCTATGCATTTGTTAATATGTAGTTTAATAATGCAACGTGACTTCATTGCAGTAAAATGTTAATGTGGTTTTTTATAGCAGAGCTAACTGAGAAGACCAAGGCAATGTTAAAGCTAATTGAAGAAGATGCAGATTCCTTTGCCCAACGTGCAGAGATGTATTACAAGAAGAGACCACAGCTTGTGAGCATGGTTGAAGATTTCTATAGGACACACCGCTCATTAGCCGAGCGGTATGACCAAGTCACTGGAATTCGCCAGCAGAAGACAGGATCACCTTTTTCTCCACTCAAGAATCATCAATCAGAGAAGTTGATGAGTTTTGCAGATGACAGTTATGATAGCTATTCTGAGAGTTTTGATTTAGAGGAGTCTGTGGAATCTGAAGTTGATGATCCTGAGCAAGAAGAGGAAGAGGTTACCAAATTTGATAACTGTATAGAAAAGGAGGAAGTACAGTTTGTGGCTGCAAATGATGAAGTGATGGGGCTGAGGAAAAAAATGGACAGACTTGGTGTAGAGAAAAGGGATCATAAAGATCAAATTAAGGAGAAATATAACGTTTATGATGAAGTTATGGTGTTGAGGGAAGAAATAGAAGGACTCAGAAAAGAGAATAGAGTGCAGAAGGATGAGATCAACCAGAAAAGTATCATTTGTGGTGAAGTAATGATGTTGAGGGAAGAAATACAGCGAGTCAGAAAAGAGAATAGAGTCCAGAAGGATAAACTCAACCAGAAAGAAATCATTTGTGGTGAAGTAATGGTGTTGAAGGAAGAAAAAGAAAGACTCAGAAAAGAGAATAGAGTGCAGAAAGATGAGCTCAACCAGAAAAGTATCATTTGTAATGAAGTAATGATGTTGAGGGAAGAAATAGAACGACTCAAAGAAGAGAATAGAGAGCAGAAGGATGAACTCAACCAGAAAGATATCATTTCTTGTGAAGTAATGATGTTGAGGGAAGAAATTGAAGGACTCAGAAAAGAGAATAGAGTGCAGAAAGATGAACTCAACCAGAAAAGTATCATTTGCAGGGAAGTAATGATGTTGAGGGAAGAAATAGAACGACTCAGAAAAGAGAATAGAGAGCAGAATGATGAACTCAACCAGAAAGATATCATTTGTGGTGAAGTAATGATTTTGAGGGAAGAAATTGAAGGACTCAGAAAAGAGAATAGAGTGCAGAAGGGTGAACTCCACCAGAAAGGTACCATTTGTGGTGACGTAATGATGTTGAGGGAAGAAATAGAACGACTCATAAAAGAGAATAGAGTGCAAAATAATGAACTCAAGCAGAAAGGTACCATTTATGGTGAAGTAATGATGTTAAGGGAGGAGATAGAAAGAGTCAACGAAGAGAATATGGTACAGAAGGACCATCTCAAGCAAAAAGACCAAGAGAAAATAGAGGTGATTAGACACATGAGTTTAGCTATAGATGTGCTGAAACAGGATAATATAAAGATGAGAAGCTTCATTGCTAAGGAATTTACCAACAAATGGAAGAACCCATTTGAGTTTAAAAAACTCATGGGATCATTATCGATGAAGTATGGAAGGAATCAACCTAGTATTATAGCTCTCTAAATATGTTTAACAAAGTACGTATTTTTAGGACTTGCTCAAATAACCTACAATTAATGTAAACAGTATATTCCTAATCAGAGAATCCTATTAGACTTTACTATACAATAATTAATATTTTTTATACGTCCTTAATTAGCGAGATGCATATTCCTGTTGTCTCAATTTTTTATTTGTTATATCTATATTGTAGCCACCCAATGTGTCCAACTCTCCTTTTCACGCCAAAAATGTTTTCTCCTATATAATAATGCTAAGTGCCCACGTTGCAGGGTCACTAAAAGTCTCTTCTTTTCTGCAACATCAAAGTGATTTGTGGTCCTAACTCCTAGGTCAAGGCACTTGTGATTCAATCAATTGCTGAGGCCAATGGTCATATACATAATAAGTAGTTGAATGCCCCTGCATGTCCTGAATTCTACAATATACACTAAAATTTGTAGATCACCAGATGTAAAAGAAACTAAAAAAAATTACAACTATAATATATACTAAAAAATGAAAGACAAATGTAGCATATACTAAAAATAATAGAGTAAAGCTTAAACACACGACAAGTTTCCTATTACATTACATCTCCTGAGTTATTTCTGAACTGATATAACATGAAAATTTTTATCCTCAACTGTTATTTCTACACTCAAATAACCCAGAATACCACATAGACACATAAAAATGTTTAAAAGTCTTAATGTTTTGGAACATTATACTACCATAGGCACTTCAACTTACCCAGAACAGTAAATGCAGTCCAAACATGCTTCCAAAACATAACCAGAAACACCAACATCTATCTATTCACATGCCATGAAGCTGCATTATGCAAATTACCAGAATGGCAAGATGCAAAACTGAATAAAGTGGCAGAGATGCACCATGGGAAGATGGGGCCATAGCTGGCATGGACTCTGAAGGTGGAAAAGCCAAAACTGACCCTGGACTATTGGTGACATCAGGGTTGGGAGGGCTAGGACTTGAAGGAATAGTAGGAATTGAAGACTCTGATGGAGAGAAAGCAGCACGTCCAGGGGTTGGAAACAAAGGCTCAATATCTGGTGACATGGTTGGATAGAAGTATAGAGGGGCACCTGGCAATGTTGTTGGTGCTGCTGAGATGGTTGAAACATGCATGCTTTGTCGAGAAGCCGAGGCCAATGATGAACAATTGCATGCCATTAAGGCCATGAACATTACCAAGAATGGCCAAAAGGAAGCCATAAATGATGGCAAGATGATATGAATTGCTTTATGATGAACTCACTCTTAATAATGAATGTGTTTCCGAGAGAAAACTGCTCTAAGTTGGAGAGTGGTGAAACTGAGGAGGAGGTTCATCATTGAAGTACATAACTTTAAAAGGGTCTACAGGAAGTGGTGGTGGGCTCCAAATGCTAGTGGCAGTTGATCATTGGAACCTTTTTTTTTTCTTCTTCTTATCTCACAGCTGCACATTGCATGCTACAAGACAAAGTTGATAAGTGAAATTCCTTGTGGAGCACATGAACATTAGGTGTCCCCTAGCATAAAAATAAACATAAGAAATAAGGAGAAAAACATAGATGGATTGTTACAAAAGTTAGCATACCAATTACTAGGAATATGTGAGATTTAATTTTCCCAAATGTTTTTTTATCTGAAATTTTACTTCCTTTATGCATGTCCCACCTATTTTCTAGAGACGCATTAGGGGGCCACTTATGTGCTCCACCATGCTGGCCTTCACAGAGTCCACGTGATAAGTTCTGAGTCTTAAAATAAAAATAAATAACACTGAGAACAATTCAGGAATTTTCTTTTAAGGACTGCAGAAATTCTTAGGCAAGAAGTAAAGTACGTTTGGCCGATTCTAACTTCCCTCTAAATCTTCAAATCAAGCAAGACGATTTATTTCACTCGAGTGAAATGTAGATAAAAGAGTGCTTTATTTACACACAATGAATCATTAAAAATGTAGAATTCAACCCAGAACCTTGAATATTAAGGAACTGGTTCCCTCTAACTTTGGATGGAAATCCAAAGGAATATACTGGTTACTTTTGTATAAGATACAAAATAACCCAATGAGTTTAATTTTAAGTTTTTAACGTATGCAAAACTTATTTATACAATCAAACAATTATGTATAGTAATAGTATTATTTAATAAGTGTAATTCTTTAAGTAATTATTATGAGAATCAAACATTTGATTAATGTGGCAATATAATTATTAAGTAATGATTATAGTGGCATGATTCATTTTATTTCAGCCATCCAAAAGAAATGGCATTTGGGGGTCCTCAACAGGTCAGTTGTCAGCCAAACTGTAGCAAAAAGAAGGGGTGAAAAAATAAAATTCAAAGTAGTCCCACAGAAAAACCGTGCATACGAGTATGTACAATAATAATAAATAGGCCAAAGTAGAAATGGTAAAGTAGAATGGGAATTGTTCTTTCATTCATGCATTGCATATCTTGTTTAATTTTGGGTGGGTCAGTTGGCGCTATTTCTTCCTTGTGAACTTACTTTGTCATTGATTGACAGCACATATGAAACAAATATTTGTTTTTGACTGTCGGGTAGTATTATAGGCATCATCACACTCACACTCCTTATTTATTTAATATCAAAGACTTTGTGACATGTTAGTGTGAATGGTAGGGACTAGCAAGGAAATTTCAAATATGGTCACCAATATGCAAAGATGGTGGTGCCACTCTTAACTTGTAGTGACAGCTCACTTTACACCAATTTGAGATACAATAAAATTTCATTTATCACTTATCATCTGCAAGTTGAGATGGCCGAGTTGGTCTAAGGTACCAGATTAAGGTTTTGTTACTAAAGGGCGTGGTTCAAATCCCACTCTCAACAAAATGATTATTTTTTCTTGTATACTTCTGCTGAGAAATCAATTATTTATAGCCTTAAATATTTATAAAACCACACTCTCAACAAAATGATTATTTTTTCTTGTTGTATACTTCTACTGAGAAATCAAAATAAAAATAGCGCTTAGTTGCATGAAAAAAATATATTTAAATCTTATTTATATTCAGATTTTGGCCACAGAACGTACTTTTTAATGACGTAACATAATTGAATACTCCACTCTCAATTTCCGTTAACGCGATACACCAATTATTTTATAAAAAAAAAACTAAAAATAAAAAATCCATATTACAGTGGTTGATTATTGATTATGAATTGAAGAATCAAGCATTTTACCTTGTGATGATGCAATACGTGGCAAAATAAATTAAACAGGATAATGAAGTAAGTACAAAATCTTCAGCAAAAAAAAAAAGAAAAAGAAGTACAAAATATACATTGCCAATATAATTAATATCTATGCATCCTAAAAAATCTAATTTAAAATCAATTCAAATGAATCAATCAGAACAAAAATTTTAAATTCTAGAAGACATGAAGTTCATTCAAACTGAGCACTAATAACTTCATAAATGTTACATTGATGCCATTTAACTTCAATGAGAACAAACTTAAAATCAATGTACTGTAAAATGTTACATTGATTGCAACAAAGGTGTATACAAGTCACTCCTATGTTCACTATTTCCTTAAAAATACAGAATGCGCGTGAAAAATGTAGACATCAGACCTGAAGACATCATTCAGGTTTATCAAATCAAGAAGAGTGCCAAGAAAGAATAAAACATACATGGGAAAAAATAATCACGAACTCTCTTTCCTATGGTCCTACGCCTTTCTATTAAATAGGTTGCTTCTAACATGCCCCGGAGGGTAGCATAAAACCATTCATGTGTTCACATCAAGGTTGCCCCATGTTGTTGCACCACTTTCTCTGCAGCCCAAAATTGTGATCACTTGCTTCAAATGCTGCCGCCATGAGAAATTTCACACATATCTTCAGATGCAAGTTTCTTATGCCCAGAGTAGTCCATCAGGGCCAAATTCATAATTTGAAACTGGGCTATCACCAAAACCCTGGTCTGCTGGTTGGTCACCTTCTACTTCTAGTGTATCCATATAAGGTTTCGAAAGATCAGAAGATCTTTCAGATGGGATTCCATAATCACTCAATACGGAGGGTGAAGCAGCAGCAACAGCTTCTTTCTCTAAAACAGCTACATAGCTGTCTTCAAATTCAAAACGCAGATACCTGTCTTCGCATGCTGAGAAAGAGAAAAGTAATGAAACAGCCCTGAGACATATCATAAAATGAAATGAATGCACAATAGATAACGAAGGTAACAACTTACAATCGATGAGGTGCGCAAGGTGATGAATGTTTTTAATTCGAGTTCCATTGAATTTTACAACCTGAAAAAAAAATCATTTTAGAGAAACATACATTAAGTATTGGGCATGTGGGAGTCAATCTCACATGTGAAAATGACTTGCCTGCTGATTGCCCATATCTTCATAACCTATGTTGACTTCATTTGCCAAGACCTGTCAATCAGTAAGAAGCAAAGCAAAATTATACCACATAAAGCAACTAACCATCTGATTACAAAATGCTATGACATTGTTGAATAAATAAGATAAAGGTAAATAAAAAAGTACATGCCATATGTGATGCGAAAGAATCTCAAGAATACAATCAAGCAACATATGCAAAGTTTTTTTTGAAGAAATCCAGCACTCAACCTGTGAAAGAATTACAATTTGCTCCCCTTTAAACTTTGCCAATGAATAACGTGCTCTTGCCAATAATTTTAGCTGGCCAAGGAAATAAAATAAAACTCAATCACAAACTAATTAGATTTCAACTTTTTGCTTTAAGATTAACCCGTACAAATTCTGCCCATACCCCTATAGAGTCTTCACATTCTTCCCTGCCAAAAGTTTTATAATGAAAGAATTAAATACTAACTCACAACACCCAACTAAAAAAAAGGAAAGAACAAAACACTGTAAAATCTGCCAAATATGTAATAAATACAACATACTCAATCAATGGCTCTGAGAGGGGTGTGAATACTAAACCAGCAATTATTAGATAGGAAGGCTGACATTCATCAATGTGATAGGGAACCTTGAAGAGAGAAAAAAGAAGTTGCAAAACAAATAGCATCAGATCAACAATATCATGAAATTGATTGATACCAAAATTCAATGATATATCACATACCAAATGAACTCGTGAGTTTAAAACAACTTTAGTTTTCATTAATGTCCCTGCTCTGATGATACCAAGCTCTGCAGTATCACCTGCAAATCTGTATAACACCATTAATCTAGGATTCAATTTTAAGAACATACAATGGCCAAGAAAAGCAAATGTCAAAGGCTCTGAAACTTGCTTCATCACAAATGAAACTCTATCAGAAGCTGGACAATAAACAACCTAATGAGTGTATCCAACGTAGAATGCATTAAATGATCTTCGAAGAAAAATTGTCTAGTATTATATCCTCGAGAACCACAGAATTTAAAGTTACAATCACATTAATAACACAGAAAAATCTGGGGAATGGTTAGCAAAGTATATAAGGGCAGCTGTATTAAGAGGTTGTTTAGTTTGAGAAAATATTTTCTGTTTTCACTTTTAATTACAAAAATGTCACCTTATTTTCACTTTATTTTCTGTTTTCAAAAGTTTGTATAGAAAACAGTAAAACAACTTTTTATTGTTTCTGTTTTCATGTTTGTTTTAACTATTACGTAAACAAACTTTTGAAAACAAGGTAACACTTTTGTAATTGAAAATAAAAACAGAAAACTCTTAAGGTATTAATATTGCTGTTAGAAGTGTGTTCAGTTATTGTTTCACATGATAAAATGTATTTAATTTTCATGGGTATTAGAATCCAGGAAGTTGCATCACTTATTTAAATCCTAGGGAATAGTCTTCACTATTTTATAAACAGATGATATGCAGAACCTATGTACTACATTCTACGATAATAAGAAAATCTTTTCAATTCATTCTCTAAATTATCTCTCGCTCATTTGTTCTCTCACTAAATTCCCCCCTCTAAATTCAGCAATTGCCAAGTTGAAAGCTCACAGATATAGCTTCTTTATAAAATCTATTAGCAAATTTAGTATGATTATACTGAAATTAAGTGAAAAACTATAAATCAAATGCAGATTTTAATTTGTGGGAATGAAACCATTACTTTTGACTAATGAGGAAGTGGAAGGCAATTCGCTCATTTGATCTGAAAGGGACTGTTCCTTCACTACCAACACGAACATCATCAAAGCTGACAATCACATCACCCTGCAATGGCAAGTTTGACCAGAAATTCAATGCCTTGATCAATGGGTTTTAGAAAAGAAGAATTCATATGTAACACCCAAGGGTGAATCTTCTCCTGTATTTTACTTTAAGAAGTTAATGACAAAAAATAATCAAATTACTTTTATCTCTGAGAGGACATGAGTGATTTCTAAACAAGGACAATAAAGAAGACATGCACACAGAAATTGACAGTTTAGACACCTCATGGATAAGAACTTTCAATTTTTGAACACAATCAAATTTTGTGATGATATCTAGACCCCAAAGCTAGCTCATCCTTTTATTTCTGACAAACAAATGGCATTTCTTAAATTTGCCAGTCCCCTTTATTAGGACTCCATTCATGAAAAAATCAAATGAACTAGGCATTTAAATATTCTACTAGACTGGAGAGAAGCCTAGTAGAATGTTTTAGAGGAATGATTGAAGGTTCTAGTTGGCAGTCTTCTCATGCCGTTCAAGGACAATATCTTGCTAGTTAAAATATCCACATTACCTCCTTTAATACATTATTTGCATCAGAAGTTGGTTCAACTCTACGTACCAATACACCCTGCAAATGACAATGTGAAATATCAAAGTTTAATGCCATGAAATTATTGTTGAAACTATAGGGTTTAAGCATGGGTGAAGGAAAAGACAGAAAAAGAACACTCAGAACAAGATTTTGTTAATATGGTGTGTGCACTGTAATGATGTGATACCAAATACCAACTCAATGATCTTATTAATTAGGTCAAGTTCTAGTGTAGGCATTTATGCAAACACCAACGTTCAAACAAATCATCTCCTTGCATAAGACAACTAAATTTGTTGCATAAGAACATAACAGTAAGGTTTTAGCCAAAGACATACATACCTCATTAGACTGTACTTTCAACCAAGCACGTAGTGCAGGATTCTCTAGCTTCTGTATAAGCACTCCAAGGCAAGGGAAACCTAGGAGTAAAAATATGGTTTGAGACTGTCAGTATAGTTTCCATATTGTCAGGGGAAACCCTGTATTGTCTGTCTTTCACCTTAAAAAATCAGATTGTTTCCAGTAAAAAATACACAATTCAGTGTGCTTACTCAAATAAGACATAGTGACATGCCAAATCAATCAAATATAACCATATTCTAGAAGAGTTTCTTACCAGTATACCTGCCATTCCTTTCATAATCAGTCAAAAAATGAGATACAACAGTTGTAGGAATCACATATCCAATATTCTCAGCCTCTTCAGATCTGAGGACCTAGAGGAAATGTCCCATAAGAAAATGACCCAGAAAAAACAATGTAATGAAGTTTCTGATCAGTTAGCACAAGATACACATATTATGATATTTTAAAAACCAACACGCCACCTCATGCAAGAGGTTTTGGGCTTGAAGTGTGGACAATGTACAAGCCTAACATAACTTCTGCTAAACTTCAACTTTTTATCTAGATGAATGGAGGGCACCAAAGATTGATCCCCTGACCACTTGGCAATAAAATCTATAATATCACAGCATAAACCCACTTTCCCAAAAGCACAAGTTGTTTAGGCGAAGGCTCATGAATAAATTTATATCTAACAACATCTAATGTAATATTATTTCTTAATTAACAGAACTGAAAAGTGGTCATTCTCTCTAACAAGAGTATTTTAATATGTTCAAGATCACAAGTGTGTAATAATTTTCTTACAAAGCACTGAAAGCAGACCTTCCATAGCAAAGTATACAAGCCAAGTAAGTAATGACACATTAACTAATTGCAGGCCAAACAATATACCTGAAATGCTACTCCAATGCACTCCCCTTGGTCATTGAATGCCGGGCCTCCGCTATTACCTAAAATTTAACAAGTTCGAGTTTATCAAGAAGATATTTCAATGACAGGTGGCAGTTATACTATATAATAGGAAAATATAGAGTAGACAATTTTTTTTGCCAGAAGCAAATTATTTAAACTACTTCAAGACTTACTAACCAGGATTTATTGCTGCATCAATTTGAATGCCCAACAAATCAGATGATCCATGAGCATATGACGTGACCTGGTTAAAATTTATTTTGCAACAACTGAGCACTAAAATCGTAAACCAAAAAAATTGATTGATTTCACATAGATGAAATGGTCAATTTCACATTGAATTTGATATATCAAACCTCTATACGAGATACAACTCCCTTTGTCACTGAAATTGTGTCTCCTCCAAGAGGATATCCCACAACAGTTACAGAATCCTTCAAGTCAGAAAGAAAGCATAAATAAATTCATTCTGAACCATTTAAACAGAAATATAAAAGAAAATTTATACTTGTTATGGATGATGTGAAAACATTAAAGTCTATGAGCATTATACACCACTATCAACAAAAACTAAAAAGCATAAATACTTGGAGTATTTAATAAGGGCAAATAATGAAAAAAAATTAAATGCTTCATAGGCATTGTAAAGTGGCTTACAAAAAGGACCATCAATTCTTCCTAGATGGTGCCCTATATTAAGGACCAGAGAGAGTATTAGTTATTCATTTCACTTTGACTTCATTAACAAATCACCTAACTCCTTTCTTTAGGGAAAACTACAATCAAGAAATACCAAAACAAAGACAATTTTAAACCTGAAGATGTGGTAAACGTCCTAATCTGAGAGGTTCCACATCTCTCCAAAACTCCTCACTTTCTACTGAAAGCAAAGCTATATCGCAATCAACACCTCTTGCCAAAACCTGTACATTCCATTGATTCCATCAATTAGTAAAGTAAATATGTAAACATGTGCTAAATATTGATGTCTCAAAGCCTTTCCTTGTCAGTTGAATATCATCATTTGGTATAAAAAAATAAATAGAATACTTAATGCTACTTTTATAGTTTACCACGATAGGTTTTTATGATGATTGTTTATATGATATATATAATGTTGAGAATTGAGATATATGAAATAACGGCCATATATTTATGGGTCTAAATTTTATTAACAAACATGTATGTTTTCCATATCATAAATTTTCTTAACAATCAAACAGATGAATCGAAAAAATATGTCCATCAAGAAGAACTAACTTTTTTGAATCATGAAAACCATTTTATTTGTCCTACTGTTCTTAAATTCTTGAAAAGGATCATTGCAAGTTACCTCAATTGCAATAATAAAACCCATAAACTTATAAGGGCTTGCACCACCCTTACAAGTTGCAATTGCGTGTGATTGCATTGACTTGTACTTTCCTAAATTTTACCATTAATAAACAACTTTTACCCGTGTAGGGGTGATGTGTACTCTAAATTTGATACATTGAATTTTTTTAAACTTTGTATAACTTAGAATATAAACCCAAGAAATAATAACTTTTCCTACACTTGCAAATTTTAACAAACTAATTTGCTGATACTTTTTGTTGTTGATACTCTCTGGTTTTAGCGTGATATCAAGGATAAATGAGACAATCCTACAGAGCCAGATATGTCAAGCAAATTGTTCTTTGACACCCACAGTTTGACCAGATAATAGAATACTGAGAAAAAACTAGGGCAATTCCTTTGCAGGAAACACACCTTAGCCACATATTTTGAGTCATCCCCTCTTTTCTTGACTTTGACCTGCAATCATCCCAAGGAAATGGTAACAATTGAATCTCTTTAACTTGCTTTACACATCACACCTTAGAAATAATCAGATAAAGTAGAAACATTAAAGGATACAAACTTAGAGTTCTAGTTTTACCGGGCATGTTATTCATAGCTCAGATCTACAAATTTGCAATGTGTTAGTACTTAGCACAAGTTATTGTGCTAATAGGCATTGTCAATTTCCCTAACAAAGACAAGTTCTATCAATTACATCTTCAATGATTTTTATTTTCTTCAATCTGAAATATCAGGAAATTGACTTATTGAGGGCAAGCATTAGCGTAACAGTAAGGTGGTACTTTGTAACATGGAGGTCACCAGTTCAAATCTTGGAAATATCCTCTCAGCTTGCAACGGTAAGACTACGTACAATTGTACATCTACCCTACCCAAATCCCACTAGGTGGGAAGCTCGTGTGTTGGGTTGCCCTATGTATATAATTTCTCTTGGCTATCCACTTTTGGTTGGCTATTTTATAAATAAGGTCCATTTGGCAACATAAGAACTTATCATAAACCCATTAATAAATTTGTATTACAAAATCTACAATATACTGGAGATAGGATAATTCAGGAAAATACCTGTGTATCATGTTCCACACAGTGTGCATTCGTTAGTAGTTTCCTATCTCCAATCATAAATGCACTGCACAAGATGTGGTCTGTAAGATTACGAAATAAGAACTCTTACTATTCTACAGCCAAGGTTTTCAAAATCTTGCCTTCCAGTACTTGTGTATTGTCTCTGTTTTTGCCAAGGAAGTGAATAATCTGGGGCAGTATGGGTGCAGTATACCTAAAGGTGGTACGGGAACAAGATATTTTAAGACAAAATGCATACAAGAGCAATGCAAAAAAAAAAAAAAAAAGTATACCACAACAATATTATATGAAATTTACATGATGATGATTTCAGTGTTAAGAATAAGAGATACTGTTTGAAGGCACTGTAAAGGGTAAAACTATGGGTGGTATAGAAAAGAGTCTATGTTGACATTAGGTGAGGTGTCAACTGTCAAATCATATTATGATTAAATGAATGACAATTCAGAAACTTAAAATCATTAGATAATCTAAAGACATCCAAGAATGCTCCCACCAAGGACATGAAACCAGCCAGAATACTACACACAGATAGAGGCATGAAATAAATAGCATTTTTAGGGTTTGGAATTTGAAATTTGAGGTGCACTTCCTCCAAATACAAAGGTTTGAGACAAAATAAAAATAATTCTTAATCACAAATATAAGAATTAAACTTCACCTTCACAACTGCATTAAGGAAAGCCGAATCTTGTAAAACACTCTGTTCAACCTGAAATCATATAATTATTTGAAATTAGGAGAACCATGCAAGAAGAAATAATCAGTTTGGCTCAAGTATCTCTTAAATACCACCAGAATAAAGAATTGCCACTTTCATAGAATATGTCCTTCTTTAATATTTGTTTTAAATGCCTCTTCTGACATTATATCCATCCCCTCGTTTCCCCACCAGTTACAGGGTGGCATTCTGTGCCTACAATGGGAAATTACTCTTTAATGGCCAAAATCCTAAAACTAAAAGTAAAGAGAAGGCAAATTTCAGAGGAGGGATTCTAGGTATAGGAAATCACCATTCCAGCAAATGTTAACTAAATTGATCAACATCCAACATTTTTTAACCAAAACAACCATTTGGGTTTTGTAATTAAAATAAACCAATGACTATAACACACCAGTGGAAATTTCCCCATTCCCAGGTTGGGACTCAGGAAGCATGCAACCAGCAATCAAATTCATGACCTATTTGTCAATGGTGCTGAGTCCTACCAGTAGAGCCAACTCTCATTCCCCAGCACATTCATATTTTCAACTCAATTATCAGGTACGCAGCACAAACACAAAATCAAGCCTTTATGTTTCAACAACGCAAAAGAGTGATTAAATTTGGATGCCATGTTTTTTCTTTTTTTGATCGGCAAATGTACTACTACTACTACTACTTCTTCCATCCAAACACACCCGACGTGAAACCTCAGTTCTTACATGTTCACTGCGTAGCCGCCACAATAACACCTTAAAATGTTTAAAGCAGATACATTTAATGGATTTCAGAATTAAAAACTAAAAAGGGTAGGCATGTTAGTGTACCAGCTGATCCTTGGAGTCGAAGAAGATAAGGTCCTTATTTTTCCTCGGAATGCCAAAAGGTTTAGAAGAAGTTGGTTGGGATTCGAGCACATTCCCTCTTGCAGGTCTCTCATCTTTTGACTGCTTCTTGTGCCCTGCACCTTCCTTTTGTCGATTGGATTTGGAGGAAGAAGAGGAGGAGTAGGAGACTTGGAGTGGGTGATTATTGCAATGGAAAGAGGCGACGATGGGTATGTGTCTGAGTGAGTAGCGGAATTTAACTGTGGAGAACAGCACGGATGATAAGGAAGTGCAACTCGATAGTGCAACCGCCATTTTCACAACTCACAACACAATGTGTTTGAGGTCAGTGTTGTTGGAGCAGCAACACAGCATAGCATGTGTTGTCCAGTTTGAGTCATGTTTTGGTTCCTTTTTCTTATCCTCTCTGCTTCCAACTCCCCAATATCCTATCCTACGTCGAAATGATTTAATTTTAAGATAGTTTAAATATATATTTGGTACTTGCAGTTATTATTTTTTATTTATTTTCTTGTAATTTTTTCAAATCTTTATAAATTATATTTGTTTGTTTTAATTTTAAAAAAAAAATAGATAACAACATCTTGAACGATATAAAATTCATTATATTTTTCACATGTCTTTTTCTTTGAAAATAATTCTGTTGAAAACGATATATCATTAAATATAGATAACTCTTTCAAAAGAAATCCAAATTTAATTCATATTGTGGGAGAGATTAACCTACCTTTTCCACTAAATTTGTTGGTATTATCTTTCTTATTTACATGTTTTTATTGTCAGCATCTAATTAATTTCAGCCGTTGTTTGTTTTTTAAAAATGATTTTTTTATCAATAAACGATTCTTAAAAATAAATTTTTTATTAGGAAATTCTTTTTAGCACACTGTTAATATTAGTTAAAAGTTGTTGAAACTTACAAAAATTGTGTAAGTCTCTTCTTTTACTATTAGTATAATTATTGTGATGTGGACAGCGATATAATAAAAGCTATTAGAAAACATAAATTATTGATAATTTACTTTTTTGTAAATTATTTAAATTATTCTATAAGATTATTTAATACTTTTATATTGAATGCATGTGAACACACGATGAAAAACTCCCTTTAATACACATAGGAATATTGATAGCCCATGGCAAGAGTTTTACTTTTAAAACCCCAAATAAAAATAAGACATGTGGGGCATTCCGAGAATTGAACTCGGGACCTCTCGCACCCTAAGCGAGAATCATACCACTAGACCAAATGCCCGTTTATATTATGTAGTAGTATTATAATATTAATTACTATAGCATGGAGCCAGTGAGGTACATGTTTTACTATGCAGAGTCCAGACTTATTTGTTTATGATTTTAAAAAATGATTTTGATTCTTAAAATTTATTTGTCCCTTAAATACTTTCCAGTTTTTAAAATGTTTGTCTTTAAAAATACAATACTTTAAGAAAAGGTTTTAATATATTAGTGTGTCTGTGAATTTTTTGAAATTTTTTAGTCAAGTCTTTGATCTTCTACAATCTTGTAATTGAGTCTTTAAAATTAGTGTATAACAGTTCTTCTTAATTAAAAATGCTCAAATAGTTTAAGAACTAAAAAACCCAAAGAAAAGAAAAGACGAGGTTGAAAAAACATTTCCCAGCTATTTTAAATTTTTAGTTTTCAAAAACACTTATTTTGGAAATAATTTTCAAAACTTAACAAAGCTTTGGATAAAAAATTAATTGTTGAATAATGTAAATTTATTTTTAAAACAATTTTTAAAATAAAGTGAGAAAAGAATATATCCAACCCTTTCTAAACTTTCGCCCGACATCCTTGTATAAGTCCGTTGAATGTATGTGAAAAATAAACTTTATAAAGAGCTACATTCTAAAAACTTTTTTTTTGTCACATTACATCTCATTGTGCCTTAAAATTATATCTGGAAATTAATCAATCAAGTGTAAAATTTTGCTTTAATTCCCGAGATTGTAAATATTACTTCAGTCTTTCAATTCGCAAAATATTATAAAATTTTACTCACCTTAGTCCTTTTCTACTTAATTGAAGATTTTATTCCTCGGATCAAAGTGAAAATTTCGTCCTTGGTAATCACTTCAATTGAGAATTTCGGTTGAGAACGGTGTTATATCCACGAAGAAAATGGTTATCGAAATTATGCGCGCTAGATTAATGTGACATCTTAATTGGGTGAAAACGGAACTTTCAGCCACAGGCTAAAGTTAGAAATTTTAGGCACAAAATTTCCTGGACCATGCAAAAGATAGTTCATAAATATAAAGGTCTTTCGCATGGGGATATGATTTGATTGAACCAAAGGTTGATGAGAATTTCTTATAGGCCAATGAAAAGCTGAAGCCAAACATGCAAATGAAAATTGGTACAATCAATTTCAGGAACCCAAGCCATAACTATATACAAGGGGGCACCTAGGTGCTGCACAGTCCTTTGACCCATGTGAAGAATCTTAAGACAGAAGTAATTTTTTAATAATTATTGTAATTCAAGAAATGCCTCTCAATATTTCATCATTGTTTGACATACCATATAATTCATTGGTAAGACACAAGTAATTATTTCTGAAGTATTTTACGAATGAACTTTTGAACGACAGCATATGCTTCAAGAGGACAAAGGTACTTCAACTTTCTGAAGTATTTTAATATTGCCAGGGGAAATAGTATTTCCTAATAACTTAACCACACGAATGAAAGCATAATCAATATAAAAAGTTACAACAGTATCAAAATACATAATTTGAAATCAAGACATCAATGCACTTTTGTTGTTGATTAAACATGCAATGCTTTTAGGGAATTCAGATCCAATAACACATGATATGAAATTATGATTTTTTTCCCCCAATTCTACAGTACAACTACATTTATCACTAATAAAACTCAGATTAAAAATAAATTAATTGCAGAATAGAACCTATCATCAGCAAGTCATGTCAAAATAAAAGTTATAGCAATTGGCACTTCGATATAAATCTGTCATCTGGGACCAAAAACATAACACAAAAATTTTCTTGCATTCAAGCTGCTGGACATGCTACATACCAATGATTACTCTATATATGATCACAAATGGAGAGTCCTAATTTGATGAACAGCTGGTAGGGAGAGCACAAATAGCTCTAGCCATAAGACTCCAATGGAGATAAAATTATGCAGAGTGAACTGCGTAACACAAATAAAATAGGAAAGAATGTTGATTAGTAGAAATTCAATGAATACTTGATCCCAGCAAATACTGTGCTTTCTCCGAGTTACGGTTGGAAATAGCAAAGAAAAGGCGACAAAACTTTATTGAACAAAGTGTTGTCTTAGTGTAAAATCCAATAATCAATATAAAATAACATACCAATTCAACCAGGTCAGTGATTACCCTCAGGTGCTTGAGCATTGGCATTGTAATTATCATAACTTCCAGATGATGGTGCCGGAGGATTGGCTTGATACATTGCTGATGATACCATAGAGGGAGCACCATTGGAAGCTGGTGCAGAAGTGCTTCCAGGAACTGCTGGAGGGGGAGCTAATGAAGGGGGCCTTGGTAAGGTATTTAGTTGACCTGGTACCTGGGGAGCACCAGGTGGAGGTATCATTGGAGGCATGGTAGGTGCAGAAACATATCCTGTGAACTCCAATTGAAAATCGCTTACATCAGATGTTGTGTAATAAAAGAACTGGCTTGAACTTGGCTCCCAATTTTTTCAGAACTTTCAGCATTAGATAGAAGTTGCAGCTTTAAACATAAAATTCTAACTAAAGAAACAGATAAAAACAGATAGGTTTTCTAGTCCAAAACTTATTTTATTTATTTATAATAGTGTTTTCTAATACAGAAAAACCAACGAAAGAAGTACCATATATTTAAAAGGAAATTTAAATAACAAGGCAATTGGAATAACAGAAACCAAAAATAATTTGTTGATAGCCCTTGGGAAATGCATAATGAGAGTCATTGTTAAGAGAATAAATCAAAGAATCACACGTCTGCATGTAAAATCCAAAGACATGAATATGACAGACCAAGCCAGATTTAATATTTCAATAAGAGATGGAAGTTTTATGAAAATCACAAAAGGAATGGGCAAGATCAAATTCACCTGGTGCACCAGGAGGTCTAGGAAAGACAGGGGGTCTCATCCCTGGCATTAGTGGTTGGCTTCCAGGTATTTGAGCATTTCCAGGAATAGGCAATCTTGGTGGTGGCAATACAGGAGGAAGGTTAGGCCTCTGAACCATTAGATGATTATAAGCCACACCCACCTGCTGAAACGCAGCAGCTTGCCCAAGATGTTCTTTGATCCTTTGATCAATTAAACTTTGTGTTTGTTGTTCTTCAAATTGCTGGTAGTAGGTCCTCACATTTGCCTGAAAGCATGAACAGAAATTAAATGTCATGAATATGCTGTACAATGTAATGCATTTATTTCAAGAAATGAGAAACATTCATGGTACCTTGTGTTTGTAACCTGCATTGTGCTGCTTTCTAACAGATGGCTGCAATAGCACACAAACAACATTAGCAACATATCGATGCCTGGTGTGTCTAACAAACCTTAATGATTCGGTTCCTCTACTGCGTTATTAACAGTGCAATTTGGTCCCCCAATAATTTTATCGAAGTTAACCCCCCAATTTTTTCAATAGCCACAATAAAATCCTTTCACTCAGTTTTCCTTTACCTAAAACCTTAAAGGCAAATGCTAACCAGTGCCTTGTTAAGGAACTAAAAGGAGAGAAATATTTATTGGGATACACAAAATTGTGCAACTCGTGACTTTTTTACGCTCTTCTGTGATTTCCATAATAAATATTTTCTCTTTTTAGTTCCTTAACCAATGCCCTAAGGGCAAGGAATAGCAAGACCCAACCTTAAAATACTCATTTTCTACTTAAAATCTCCACAAATTGAACAGATTAAATCATTTTAAACCCTCTTACAATCAAAACTCACCAATAAAAACATTATTTTTAACCCAAAATCAGAAAAAATCACAAATTTCCTCTTTCCTTAAAACCCTGGCTTGACTTCCTACAAAATCCTCCAAATTTCCACATTTCCAGAACCTGAACCATTAAAATCAGTTCTTATCCCAAATTAGTTTCAAACCCCCAATTACTCAAGTTAAAACATGAGGATTTGTGGGGGTTTCATGTACAAAATTAGAGACATAACAGAGGGGCCACTAGCCCACTACACATGAGAATCCCGCATGACAAAGAAAACACTTCACAGTTAGTTTGCAGTTGCAACTACTATTGCTGGGTTGAGAATCTTTCTAGCTGGCTATGACTATGATTGAAACAATAAGCTATTTACAAATGCATTTTACTGACAAATTCAATAGACTAAACTAACTCGAAGTGAAAGGGCAACGAAATCTGTGAGGGAAACAACTTACAGAATCGTGGGTCAAATAGGTGTCGCAGTAGTCACAGTAGTACCTGCAATGCCGAATCAAACAAAAAGAAAATGAATACTATGGATTCGATGAAATGTGAAATACAAAGGAATGGAAAATTTTTCAGCAAGGAAGTTAATGTACCGAGGCATGGCTGATTCAATGACGACGACGACTCCCGCCAAAACCCTAGCAGTGGTGCAAATTATTAAAAAAAAATACAAAATACAAAAAAAAAAGTGAAAGAAAGTTAAAACCCTAAAAATGTAAAAGAGGAGTGAATGACAGGACGATAACAACTTGAGGAAAGAAAAGTAGGAGAAGCAGTCGTCGATTAAAGCGTGGATGCTGTGCCCAGACTGCCGAAGTTTCTGGATTCCATTGCCACTCACCAGAGCTAATTATTTATGCGCTCATTTCATCGTAATTGTTTTTTATTTGTTGCGTAAAACAATATATCTTTATTTATCTGAGACAAAAATTAATTTCACAGAAAAAGATTATTTTATAAAAATTAACAAATTCATATATTTATGATTAGATCACAGTTTAAAACTATTTTACACTTTAATAAGTCAATATATTTATTTACATTCTTTTTGTCAATTTTTGTTTAGTAATTTTTTATTTAATTCTTTTAAGTAAAGGTTAAAAATAAATAAATATGTTAACTTCGTGTATCATGTGAAATTGAAAAAAAAAATGTATAAATAAGATACAATAATATTTTTATTTACAAACAAAATTCAACTATACTTATGATGATATGTATAAATTGATAAAAAAAAATAAGAATATTTTAATTTTTAATTTGACCAAGACAATTAACGCAAATTCTACATGTATATATATTTTTATCATAAGAAAAAAGAAGAAGAATATATTCAGCTTTTATTAAGAGACTTTTTTATAAGCACTTATGAATAATAAAACAAAAATATGTTTGGGTTACCGTTTAAAAGCTCTCAAGCGTATTTTTGGAGAAAACAAAATATAAATGGAATGTTTCTAGTAGCATACTTTCAATTCAATGTATGTTCAAGGGTTTCAAATTTTGGTAAGACAAGTTTCCTTTTATTTTTATTCAACTTTAATTTTTGATAAAGATATCTTTTAAACTCAACTTGAATAAAATTATGTTTGACAAGACATTTTAATAATTTTTAATTTTTTTTACTATTTAAAAAAATTGTTTTACCATTTGGAAAAAAAAATATAGTAATTTTTAATATTTTAAAAAAAATACTAACTTCTAATATTTTTTGAAATATTACTTAACTACTAACTTCTAATTTCTAATTTTTTATATTTATTCTCTTTCATATACAATTTTTATAGCAAATGAAGTGTTTTCTTTTTTCAAAAACAAGGTTTCTCCAATCCAAGGGTCTAGTACATTGATGGCAACCTTTGTCAAATACCATATATGATAATGGAGTTTTACCAAAAGTCTATCGTGAAAAATGTGTCACTAGAATAAAAATGTTGAATAATGAGGACTAAGAACACACTTTTTTAAATACACTATTAAATTAGTTAAAATTTATTAAAAATTACAAAATGGAGGAGAATTATTAAATATGATGTAAAACTAATAATTTTATAATTTTCAATAAATTTTAAACAAAACAATGTGTTAAAAAGAGTGAAACTAATAAGTTTATAATTGTCATGATGCTATGGTGCATATGAAGAACGAGGAACGATAAACTACGGAAAGGTCTGGACAACAATCCAAATATTTTGGTCCCACTAACATTGCATATACGCAATCACCCTGGACTATCTCAGACTATGGAGCATTCAAATTCAACAACCTGGTATAAGCCTAATCAAGACTTCCTTAAATTCAACATAGACGAAGGCAATGTCTGAAGATCAGCAGGACTTCGGAGTTGGTTTTGTATAAGAGATGACAATGGTGCCTTTGTAAAAGCCAAAACATTTTTTCTCCTAGATGGTCGGAACCGAAGGAAGGTGAAGCTTGGGGTCTCCTTCAAGCTATATGAGCTCGAGAAATCAATGCAACTCATGCGAACTATGAATCAGACTGCAAAGTCCTTCTTGATAGCCTTCGCTCTAATCCAACTTGGTTTCTCTGAATTTCATATTCTTGTTGATAGATGTAGAGCAATTCTGAATGTTATTTCCAACTCTTTGGTGAGTTTTGCTTGGAGACAATCAAACCAAGTAGTTCATTGTCTTGTAAGGGCTTCTAGGTCTTACAATTGCGTCCATCAGTTTGATTATGTTCCAATCTGTATTTCCCATCTTATTACTAATGAAATGAAATAGTCTTCTTCGTCTAAAAAAAGTGTTAGAAAATACTATATTTCTAACATTATTTTGGTGTGTAACAACTACTTTTCCATCGGAATGACAGAAAATCACAATACAATGGTTACATGTAATAGCAATTGTCTGCAGCTTTCCGTGAATTGGAGACTTGATTGGGGTTAACGTTTGAGCACATCAAATGGCTTGCACACACTATTGTTCCTAGGAGCACTTAATATCTGTTTTACATTCAAAGCCTTTGACCATCGGCCAAAAAAATTGCTTTGGCAAAAATTGAGTTGGAAAGTGTATGGGAATGCATGCTAACTAAGTTAGACAGAAGAACGCCTTAGTTATTCTTCTCATATAGTGCATTTGGAACGGTCTTATGGTAAGAAAAAATCAATTATTTTTTCATAGTGAAGCTAATGCAACAAGTAGTTATTTATACCTTTTCATAATATCACCATTATTATGTGGAGTAGAATCGATTGTGTTATGATATGGTGATTTGCAGGAAGTGAAGGCATTGACAAGATTTTGTTTTCTGAAAAGGTTAGTAGAGATGGTGGTGTTGGTAGTAGATGACTTTCTCCATTGCCAAATCTCATAAACGAGGAATCATACAGAACTTCAAAACAAAAATTAACTTTGCTTGAGGAAGCACTCGCGGATTCACAGACTTAATTAATGATTTAATCAGTGATATTGGTACATCAGATTGGTATAGTAGGTAGATAAGTTAGTCTGAGGAGTTTGTAACATCATCCCAGCGCCATATTGTGCCATCTTCACAGCAACTCAATATAGTACTACAACATAACACAAGAAACAATTACAATTAAAAACAAAAAAACAACATTGCCTCAAAATTATGAGCAGCAACATCAATATCTGAAGAATTACCTTCCATCAAAGGACGTAGCAGTCTGCCTGATTGGAGATTTTGATTGAGGGTGTGACAACCTGAACAAGGTGACACAAAATAAGAATTTCATAAAATAAAAATCGATTGAAACAATCTTGATAGATAAAAGAACCTTGCAACAAGTACAGGAGGACTTGACTGCAATTCCCAAACAAAAATCTTCCCTTCCTTACCTGGCGGACCCAGAAAATGTAAAAAGTGAATATAAAATAAAACTAAAATCTTGAAGTACAAACTTGCCAGTGAAAGAACTAGTCCAAATTGTCAGAAATCTATTATGAACAAATTGTGTAATAAATAGATCATGCCACTGTAGCAAAAAAGCTGCACATGCTAGAGAAAACGATCAATGTAAAAAAAAAATTGCAATTAGATATGCTTACCTACTGCGGCTATGTTGAAATGGAAATCACAAGAAAACTTGATGAACCAGATATCACACTCGGGAATAGGGTATTTCTGAAGGATGTCAACTACACCCTAAACATCCAAAAAAAAACTGAAGCTGATGAAAAGTTACACATTAAAAAATAGTTAAGAAAAGATAATGGTTATAACTAACCTCCCCTGGAGTTTGTTCCTTCACTTTAGGTTCCCACAAGATAATTTCATTATCAACACTCTGGAATCATAACATAATCCATTACTTAAGGAATTGTTAAGTAACTTCATGAATAAGAGAAAATTCAAATTAAAAAAATACTACTATACTTATGATTCAGTTCCCAAAATGGAGGACTTGTCCAAAAACCTTTAAAACTTTTTTATCTTATTAAACATTTTTGGTGTAAAAGAAACTTCATTAAATATGATTTCCCAATTCCCACTTAAACTGAGCAACAAGGAAAAGTATAGAAACATCAACACAACAAAGCTACCTATGCTTGTTTACTAAAGAAAGTTCTCAAAACACATGCACTGAGAACCACAGGGATACCACAAAATTCTCAATAATTAATATACTGTTTCAATAGCTACTAATTTAACAACAGTACCCTTGAAGCACATTTCCAAACTCTTGAAGTAGTAGAAGTCACATAAATTCCAGCTAAGGAACAGTTTTTTCCATCACAACAAACTTAAAATTAAATTTCCACCTGGAAAAAGATGGATACTGAGCAATTACTCACCTTTGAGAGGATATAATCACCCAGCCACCTATTACAATCAACATAATTTAAATGAACTGAAGCATTGTATACCTGAAATTAGGTATTGCTAGAATTAGAAATAAGAAATTAGAAAAGATTCATGATTGATATGTACCAGAAATAAACTGTTACTTACAGGAAACTGGACATATTTTGTGGGAAACTTAGAAGGAAGATCTGTCTATGTAAATCACATATGTCCAGAACTCTGCAGTAACATAACAAACATGATGGATTAAAATGAAAAGGACAATAATACAATTAGTACACAAAATTTCACATGCGTAAATGGTGTATATTTTGGTTCGGGAACAGGACACTGCTACAGGGTGGGACTGGGACCAAATTAATAAATTGTCAACTCAACTACATTTTTAATTGATTCAGTGCATAAACAGAATGGGGCATCATGTTCCACACAAGAATTTTCCAAGAGATTACAAAAATAATTGTTAGTTGCAGCTTCCATGTTATCATGAAACAAATATCAAAGATACCAAAAACAACTTATCAAATCCATTAAGATTTGATTATGTGTAGGATAGGTCCAATAGGATAGATGCATAAACAGAGGTGAAGGAAGATCAAGGAACCATTAATAGCCTTTCAAAACATTGACAAAATGGTGTCATCTGATCCATGTAGCCAACTCCACCTAGTGGGAAAAGACACTTTTCTTAATCCTGTATTTTCATTATACTGATGAAATAGCTATGATTATTTCAGACTGGCATCTTATCAACCTAGTACCAATAGTTAGATAATAAAGTTGCATCATTAATAAGTATCAATAAATTGCACCATCATTCAACAATCAAACAGTTGCACAAAATTGCAAACGCTGAGAGGTTTTGCAATATCCCTTAGTTGTAATATCATTCCAATAAACAACTTCCAGAATTTGTGCTGTTGACTAGAAACTGAAATATAACTTATCAATTTCTCAATCTTTTCAATTTAAAAATCTTTTTTCTTAAAAGTTAAACTGATCTTGCGAATGGTACTTAGTAGTACATCATTTTACAAATTTTTATTTTCTGAATCTGATAATCAAATAGTGCTTACATGGCAGAAAGAAATTAATGTTTAAAAAACTGAACTGGTCATTGAATTGGTTAAGACACTAGTTCATGATTCATTGGTCCAATCGTGACCAAAGTCCAAACTGAACTGTTTACGTTACAGTTGACTCTTACACAAGTATTTCACTGATTGTCTGGTCAATGACAAGAACAGTAATAATTAAAAAACTAAAAAACTACATACTCCATTGCCCGGAGGCTCCACGCTATGCACAGGTAAGGGGGAGGGATATTGTACGCAGTCTTACTCTTGCATATGCAAAGAGGTTGTTTCAAACTAAAGAACAGTAATAATTATTTATGAAAAAAATATTCTGTAATTTTGCCTGATTTAGTTTTTTTATCTTTTCTGAGATTATGGTGTGGTACCATCCATTACATTATGGGAAATATAGTGAAACTTGACTAGATATTCAAGACAAACAAAAGCAACCAATGATATAATAACAGCAGTGCAGCAAACATCAAACTAAATAGCTTACCCTTCATAGACCATATTTTTACAGTATTATCCATGCCACAACTAGCAATACTATATATGTCTGATGGGTGAAAATCCTACAGTAAGCAACAAAAAGTCAGTTGAGCTAATCTCCAAAATCCAAATCTTATATTATCACCAAGAATAGGTAATTAAGCACGAAAAAGGGGGAGAAACATTAGATGAAGAATACACCAACACTTAAGACTTCATTACGATGTCCTCCAGCTCCCGCAAATATTAAAATGCATATTCCAGTATAAGCATTCCATAACCGGACAGATTCATCCTGATCAACATTAGATGTCATTGAATGAAAAACAAGGGATTTTTTAAATAGTGAAAATATGGATAAGCCATTTACTTTGCTAGCAGAGATCACACTCCATGGCCAACAAAACTCTGCAGTGAGTAGGACATCATGTCAGTTAGCAGCAGGGATTAGTACACAATCAATACATTTTCAACATTTGAATTCAAAAAATTATTTGAGACTTTTAGCAAGTGGTAATTCTAACAAAAACTCTAGATTAACAACCAACACTACAGGCACCCGGATGGCAGCACACAGCGGAAGACCAAAATTCTGCCATATAAACATGTCATTGTGGCTGCCATAGCGGGCCTCCCTTCACAAATTGCCTATGGCGGTTGACAAAAAAACAGCATGCCATTCCGCCATGGCGGCCATAGCGCTGCCATTTAACAACATTGTATTTGAGTAAAAATATAATTAGGCATTTACAGTATTCAATAAAAACTTAGAATGCATCAGGGTAAACAACTTAATTAAGCCCCGGTTCAGTGAAGAGCTTATTAGCGAACTTGACGGTGAAAGTTACCAAAATTAAGCTAAAAAATAGCTTATTTTGATAGGATTTTCTGTTAAGCTTATTGAAATAAACTAAAAAAAGAACGTATAGTATTATAGTAAAGTCATGAGCCATTTTCCTAAGCTCAAACTAGACCCTAACAAGGACACCGACATTCTGCTTGAGTACTTATATCATACAATAAACCCATATAACCTCTTATAAATGTTTCCTAAATGCAAAAAATATTTATTCATCTGGTACATATGCTTCAAGTAGAGTATGATGAGTTCAGTACTATAAATGAGTAAAATACCTTGTGTATCTTCTCACTGCCAGCATCAATAACTCGGACGACCCCATTGATTCCTCCAGCCACAACAAATGGGGTGCCATCAACATTGCATGCCCAACTCACTGTGTAAAAAGACTCATCCTTCTGGTGTTACATAAAAAAGTAAAAACAGAAACAGTTTTCTAGAGAAATGAAACCCAAACTTAAAAGAGGGTAGAATGGACATACATCTTCGTCTACATAAGATTGCAAAACAGCAATAACTCCTCCTTCAAGACATTGATAAACAGTGACCTGAGGACTGAATTAAGAATTAAAAAAGACATTGTTAAATAAAAAGGTTGACACTTGGGGGATGAAAAGAAAAAGGGCTGGTGGAGGGGGTAACCTATTGCCACCAACAGTGGCGAAAACGTTGAAGTAGCGGGAGTCAATGAAGTTGAAAATGACGGCATATAGAGGGCGCTTTCCCTCTTGGAGGCGATTGGTGATTCTGTATTCCCTCTTCTTCGAACAAGTCAAGGATCCCACTACAGGGTCACATTTTGTTTGCTTCGCTTCGCTACACACAACAAAGATGCTACTGTAATCGGGGTTTCGTTTTGAAAACAAAACGTGCGTAAGGGACGACGCAACACAAAATCAAGCATATTACTCCTACTTTGTTGCTTCAAAAACTATACTCCCCCTTAATTATTATTTTTTTAATCAACATATTTTTCCTTCCAAAGTTAAAAGACTTATTCCCAAATAGGTAGATTCATTGAAGAAATTAATTTCATATTTAAAACATAAGATTATTTATCAACGATATTACATTATATTGGTATTTTTGATTAAATTATAAGGAAAAAAAATGGATTTGATTTAATTAAAAAATAAGATAACATTATATGATGTCTAAGTGTATCTTTCACTTAAATTTGAAAATAATTTTGATTGAGTGAAGTAAAATTATTATAAGATTATGGATAACACTATGGACCATTACATTTTTTTTTTTACTTTTATTAATAAAAAATCAATTATTTTATTATGACTCAAATTTGATATAATTGATTAAGTTAGAACAACATAAGTAATTTAATATACACATGGTTTTATAAATAATTTTAAATAATTAAAAGTATATTTTTTTTATAAGTTTCCTTTCTATAAGTATTTAAAAAGTTTTATGT
>PYAF01002668.1:918630-963810 GCA_007407185.1 Glycine tomentella
TAAAAAGTTTTATGTGAATTTATAAGATGATTATAGTAAAAATTAACAAACTTTCAAGTAAAATTTAGTTTAGAACTGTTAAGTAAGATCTAAGTTTTGAAACATGATTAAAAGAAAAATTTTCATTAAAAATGATCAATTAGATTTTAATATATTAGTTAACAATAAAGTTAATAAATATTTCGCTTTATTAACATGATAATCAAATTTTATCATGTGTAGAAAAAATTATAATGAATTGACACAAGTAACTAAAAATCTAAAATTAACTATTATTTTCATTTTCACGAACATGAATTCAATTATTTATTATATCACTAAAATTCGGTTTGGTGAACAATTTTCCTAATAAATATTATGTGGTGTCAAATGACTAATTGAGTAGTCACAATGGAGTGAATTACTTTCATTAGTCTTCTAGCTTATTACCATATAAAACATCTTTACATTTTATTAGTGTACAAACTATTTATTTATTTTATTAAAAAGTATTTATTATATTTTTATAACAATATCATTAAATAATTCTTTTTCAATAAATTCACTTTATTTAAAATAATTTTTTCAATAAAATTTATACTTTACTTATTTTCTTTCAAATCTCTTATATTTTTTTATTGATTGAATAAATCACTGGTTTCATGAAAATATTTTTTATTTGTATCCATAACATCAATATAAAATATTCATCAACTTTATTAATAACTAATTTTTACGAAAAATTTTAATTGATACTTCTTATTTTTCCTTCTAATATATATATATTTTTTTCACGAGACTATATTAGACTATAAGTAATAGTCTAGATATATTTTTGTGGAGAAATTGATGGTTAATTCATTTATTATTTGTTTAGTTGTTATTCTTCTCTTCCCCGAACCCGCAGGTGCAGGTGTTTTTATTCACCTCATTTTTTTTTGTGCCCAGTTTCGAATCACGAATCAAAAGAACAAAGATCTGTTGAAGCATTTCACCACCTCACCAACAGCAACCCGGAAAAAGCTATAATATGTCTGTGAATTCGACCTCCAATAATTCGCCACCTTCAGGTTATGTTTGCTTCTATTCCTTTAACCCATTTCCATCAATTTCAACAAAACAAATTCGTTTTTTAAAGATAATAATAGCAACGAGTACCCCTGATTTCTTTTGCACTACCAAGTTGTAATTTTGAATGATGGGCATTGAGAAAAAAAATGTGTCAGGATCCGGAAATGATAAGAAGCAGAACTGGGCTGCGTCACCTTCCACTGTTTTCAACCACTTTGCTACAAGTGGACTTTCCGTGGCGGTTGCAACTGCAATTACTCACCCTTTAGGTGCTTTGCTTCTCTACGTGTCCCTTCCAATTACTTTCTGTCAAGAGCTGTTTGGATATTACTTTTGGTTTTCAAAGTTGTGCTTTTGTCTTTTTCACCTACATTGCCTTGTTGAATCAATTAAGTGCCGTGATCCTGTTTTGTGCATACTTGCAAATTGAATTCGTTTATTTGTTTAGTGCAAACTATAGATCAGTATAGAACTCCGTTTTTCCTTTTCTTTCTGGGTAGTTATGGTACACAAGACATTCATGATACATAGCAGCAGATTGGTCCTTCCATTATACGATTAGTTTTGTCCTTCAATGGCCAATTTGATTTCTTTCTAAGGACCAAATTGATGCTGAAATGTGGCATAAGAAGGGCATTTTGATGTCATGTGTATCCTTTACAGATAGAGTTTGAGAGTGATTCATTTTTTGTGAAAAGCAAAGAAGAATAATAATAATACATATCTGATCTGATAGGCGAGTCAATGACATGAGCACGAGCCAAGTCCATACCCAATCTGATAAAGAGACTGGACTGGTTACATGTCCGGTCGGACTGACTAGTCCGAGTTTAATAAGACTGGTGCTACACATTTTTGCCGCTTTGCTAAATTTATAATCTAAAATGCAATTGCATCTAAACTTTAGGCCTCTCTTTTGCCATCATCCATTACAAACATTTCCTATATGCTATAATCTTACTTCAATCCTGTTATGAACATTAGGCCTCAAGTTATAAACATGTTTGTGCCCGTTTGTTGCGAATACGAACATTTCCTATATAAAGGATAGAATAACTCAAGTATGTTAAAAGTGTACTGACAAAGTGTGCATAAACTAAACTGGATAAGTGTTACTATTTGGTGTTAGACTGTTTGAGCCGCTGCACCTTATCTCTTTGGAGGATTGATTTGATATATTATAAATGAAAGAACAATGTGATGTTGCATATATATCTTGAGGACTGAGTTAGGTGTTTATTCTATTATTTTGGGTGGCCATACTTCACAAATGGCAAGCCATATTGGAAATATTTTGAAGTATCAAATGAAGTCTAAAGCTGTAATGAAAATTTTATCTTTAGATTGGTGAAGATTACATGAGATTGAGCCCTTGCATATGTTGAGAAGTAACAAATCATTAAAAATATCCATTTAACATGTTCCTACATACCATGCAGATGTATTGAAAGTAAGGCTACAAATGCAACTTGTTGGCCAGACAGGTCCTTTGAGTGGAATGGTAGTTTGCTGTGTACAACCTTTCCCTTTTAGACCTTAGTTATCAAATTATAATACAAAACTTTTATGAGCTGAGCATTTGTTCAGGGAAAGTTATTTTTAAGCGCGGTGAAAAATGAAGGACCAAAGTCTTTGTATCAGGGTCTGACACCTGCATTAACAAGGTCATTTGTTTATGGAGGACTTCGCTTAGGCCTGTATGAACCCTCTAAGTATGCCTGTGATCTTGCTTTTGGCTCCTCCAATGTTTTATTTAAAATTGCTTCGGGAATGTTTGCTGGGGCCATTTCGACTGCGCTGACCAATCCAATGGAAGTTCTCAAGGTGAGGTATCATATCTTTTAGTATTATATTAAATATTTTCTTCCTTTTTCTTCAAAATCATATTCCCACAACCAGGTGCGTTTGCAAATGAATCCAGACATGAGAAAGAGTGGACCGATTATAGAGCTTCGGAGGACTGTATCTGAAGAGGGAATCATAGCTTTGTGGAAAGGGGTGGGCCCTGCCATGGCCAGAGCAGCTGCCTTGACTGCATCCCAGCTGGCTACATATGATGAAACCAAGCAGGTCAACTTTTAAAGTGTCTTTTTGTTTTTCTCTCCCCCCTTTTATTTTTGTCTTCACTTTCAACCCTTTTATTGCCTTTTTATCATTTGTTTTATTTTCTTATTATGCAGATATTGGGAAGATGGACATCTCTTAAAGAAGGATTTCCTCTACATCTGATGTATGGCACTGCTGGCAATTTTATTTCTTTTTTACATCTTTCCTGATGCAAACTGATTCAAAGTAAATGGAATATGGTTAAAGCCAGAATATTGACCAAATCACGGGTGACATCTTTAGAATAATGAAGACTGAAGAAAATTGAACAAGAAATTTAAATTATTAATCTGAATAAATTAAATAAGAATTTGATTTTAAATTGATTTTATTGTGTATTGAAACTAAAGTACATGTCTTCTTATGAAAGTTGTCTAACCTGTTTTGTTCATCTGGCAAACTGAAACAGTCTTTTTTCTAGATTGACACACCATAGAACTCTGGATTAATTTGAACTTGTGCCTTCACATTTTATCATTATTCTGAAATCATTTTTTTACCATTATCTTACCTAGCTTAAGTAATTGTGGTTTGTTCCTTGTATAGCTCAAGCACTGTTGCTGGCATACTGAGCACCCTTGTAACTGCACCGATAGATATGGTTAAAACACGTCTCATGCTGCAACGAGAAGCCAAGGAAATTAGAATCTATAAAGGAGGATTTCATTGTGCATACCAGGTATTATTTTTTTTTTTCTTTTCTACCAGTCTTCTGCTTCTTTACCCAATTAGACATGGTTCTATTGTTGCCCAATAGAGATTTATTTGTCATTGTTCAGACCTTATTCACAAACTTTTGGCTGAATCCTGAAACAAAATTAAGGAAAGAGGCATTTTAATGTAATGATGATGACTACTTGATTGTAGGGGGGTTCAAAGGACATGGCTCAATTTGGTCTAAAATGGGACAGCTTAATATTATAGTGTTATGTGAAACAACTCCCTAACTTTCAAGTGCCAGATGTGAGGGACTAAAGGGATTTGGGAAATAAGATTTTTTAACTATTTCCTAGTGGAACTTGTAAAAAATAGAAACTATTTCTTTAGTGGAGGCCATACTTATAGATCTAAAATAGTTTGAGTTTGGAAACATTAACAGCAATTGACCTTTAAATCAATTCATTCATGTGGCTATGTATATTTAGTCTTCTATTAACTTCGTTCCTGTGAGATTTATACTTTGTAATTTGATATGCTACCTTCATTAAACTCTTTTTAACCAGGATTTTTTAAGCCAGCATTTTGTACTCCTGTAAAATTTAAGTTTATCTTACTTTGAAAGGCTGACTTTAGTTGATAACTTAGCACTGTGCCCTGCAAGTTCTATGCTACTTTCATGCATCCCTCCAGTATGGCTTGGCTTTCCTGATTCTTGTTTGTGGGAGAATAAGTATGCAGTGGCAGCTTATGTAATACCCAAAAGGTCCTAGATGAATGATTTGCATTGTATTTTAGTTTAGAAAATTGTTGACCTCCCTCCCATGCCCTAATGCCCATAATGAAGAATGATATTCAAGAAAGAGTGAAAGACACCATCATTAAGTTATTTACCAACAAATAGAAGAAGCCCTAAATCGATTCTCTCTCTTTCCCACTTCTCTGAACGGGTTTAAAGAATCAAAGTAGGATGAAATTATTGACTTTAATATTTTGTAATAATAATAATAATGAAAGGCTTTCTCAAACCCTAACTATGAATATCATGTTTGCATTCACTATAAATTCCCATTGTTGTTTAATGGATTTCTCATGTTTGGTACCAGGTACTGCTTACTGAGGGTCCAAGGGGACTTTACAAAGGGTGAGTTTATAGCATTCTTGCATGGAACTTGTCTGTTGGCTTTCTTTCACATCATCTAAAAACTTTTATAATTAATGACTTATTGAGAATTATCACAAATCACAACTACTGTCGTTATGATTCACTAAAGTTACTTTTTTTGTCACTGCTTGGAGAGTAGATACCATCAGACGCACATAAAAAACTCGACCTGCTCCTATTTTTGTTGGGGGCTGGGAGCTTGCAAAACTTTGTTTGCATATTAATTTATTTATTTGTTACCTTTTGTCAGGGGCTTTGCAATATTTGCAAGACTAGGGCCACAAACCACAATTACATTTATATTATGTGAGGAGCTAAGGAAACATGCTGGATTAAAGGCAATCTAGTGACAGGAATCTCCACTGGTAGCTATTGCCTACACCAACTAACCATTATGATTATTGAAATGCTGGAGAACTAATCCTTTTGCAAATAAAATCCCTCCCCAGTTGGTGGAAGTATTTTTGGTAGTTATTCTCATTATTTGCACCAGTGATTCGAGGTGCAATCCCTGGTGAACCAGATCACATTTTTTGAGGTGCAATTTATGCAAACGATATTAATAGATTCATTACTCTAGCATGCAGTTGCCATGGTTTTTGCCCCCTCCCTTTTCCCATTTACTGCAGTGTGGTCCTGGCCACAGTTAGAGACGCAGGATTGTTGTATTTCCAACCCGTATTACTACCTCCATTGTATTAACAAAAGGGTTTTGATTGTTTTCGTATGTGTGATTTTGATGTGAAGATGATTTTTCTCAGCTCAAATAGTGATTCCTTATCTTTTTGGTTCTTGTTTTGTATTCAATGTTGATAAGCTATTTAATTGCTGGGAGTTTTGGTCGAGTAAGTACATTTTTGGAGAAATTGTGTCAAGATACAGACTCGTATGTATAACTTGACAGAAATTCTGATTGGAATTTTGGGTGCATCCAACTCATCTAATTTTTGAGGAAGTTTCTTTCTATAGTCTGGTTTCCGTCGTAGTGTTTAGTAATAGTGTTACGTCTAAGTTCCTCTCAGTTACCAGTGTAAAGCAGATGATGCCTCTGACTCACGATTATACTCTATATATTAGTATTTTGTACTGTCAAGTTTCTTCTGCATATACTCTGAATAATTATATTCACGGCGGTATTTTGCGTCTGATATTATCCGAATGATGTTGTGACTAACTTTCTCACAATTACCAGGACAAAATAATGTTTTACCAAATAAACAGTTTGATTTTTTTTCTTTTCTTTCTATTTGACTTAAGTTTGAATATTTAATTTTTACATAGTATTAGTCTAATAAAAATTACATTGTCTAATAATAAGAAACTATTGTTACTATGACTTTTACATGCACTATAGTAAAAGTCAATAAATCTATGATACAGGTGGTTTAATGATCGGATAATAATATAAAACATTTAATATTGAATAAAATTTAATATAATTATTCCACTGAAAAAATTAATATAATTACTTATAAACAACTAACTAGTATTTTGAATAAAATGTGTTAGAACTGTTTTATAACTCAATTGTACAACAGCTTTAATTCAATTTTTTTTAATTGCAGTTGTTTTTTATTTTAATTGTAAAATCAATTATTAGATTTTTTTTCTATTGTCACTTATTATTGTTGTCATTGTTTTTGTTTTGATCATCATTGTTATCAATGTGAATCGATTATCTTTATTATCATTAAAAACAAATATGTTTATCATTGTTTTTGCTATTTTATCACTTTCTCATTTATTGTCACTATCATTTATTATCATCATCATAAATTTTATTATCACTAGTTAAACCTTGTGGTCATTGTCAATGTTAATGTCATTGTTATTACAATCTCTAACATTTGTTATTATTATTACAATACTACTACTTATATCAAGGATATCAATAATGTTGTCGCCACCATTATCAGTTTACTATCACTTTCTATTGTCATCTTGACCATTATTTCAGTTGTGTTACCAGATGAGATTAAATTATAGTCATTGTCAATAATATTATCATCATTATCATTGTTATTATCATAATCTCTGACCTTTACAATTATCATCATCAGCACCAATCATAGACATCATTAATGCTATTACTACCATTTTTAATCCACTGTGACTACTATTGGCATTCCTACCATAAAACTCACTATTGTCACAATTATGTGTCACTAAATGTGGTTGAAGAAAAAAAAATGATTGATGTGATTAAAATTTAGCATTTAAATTTGACAATTAAAGTAAAAAATAAATAAATTATATTATAAAATTAAATATTTGTTTTAATTTTTAAGAGTTTTTAAACTTAAATCTGCAATGCTCCAGATCAAGTCAAAGTAAGAATGCTTTTGGTATTACATTTACTAGCATGAGGTGTTGTTTTGTATTGTTACTATTATTGCAATTAATTTGCGTTAGCACTCAACACAAATAAAATCATAAAAATTTATAATTTTAACTAATAAAAGAATGTGTTCCAAAAAATGTGTGGCAAACATTAAGTGCATTAATTTTCAAAAAAAAAACTTAAAAAGCTACTACTTTCATTTTTTATCTATCTTTTAAGGCTGTTTTGTAAAAATAATAAATATAATAATTTTTTTATTCTAATAAAATTATTGATTGAATTTCCTAATTTACTCTCTTTTATTTTTACTTCACAATAAATGCATGTGTACACAGAAAAATTATTGCTAATTGCCCAAAATGAGATAAAAGCAAAAATATTTTGATAAAGAAGTTCCTAAATTAATTAAAGATAAAAAGACAAAACAAGATATAATTAGTAAAAGAGTAATTAATATGATTTTGAAATTTACAGACGATAAATAAATAGGAAAAAAATTATCCAAAAATCCAACCATTAAAAAGGAATAAAGAGACTAAAGAACACCATGTATTGTAGGGGTGTGGTAAGCCAGGGCCGTTTCAAACTCGTCTAGATAATGTTTTTCTCTTTCGGGGAAATTGGTTTGGCAGTTAGTTGATCAAAAGGGCAAACCTTGGGTGCACCTCATGATTAGTAAATATTGCAAGAATGGTAATGTCTAAGTGTGCTTTCGACTGAAACTATACAGGTTGTGAGGAATGGAGTGTAGCACAATCATTAGAAATATATTCAGTTCAGTCTTTGATTTTTAGAGTTTGGATAGTCTCAATTATTCATAACTTGTGTGAAGGGAATTTCTGTGTGTATATTTTTAGCAAAGTTAGGAGCTTCTTGACAAGAAAGGTTCCAGCGTGTTCCAACTAGCAAATTTTGTAGGAGTTGCTCGTATGAAGTTGTAGTTTTTGTTGTTTTCATGTTTTTTGTTTTTGTTTCTATTTCTCAGGAATAAAAAAACAGTAGGGGGGTTTAACACTCTTCTGTCCCACTAATTCATCTTAATCTGAAACTAAATTTGATTAGTGAGAAGTGTACTAAGAAAAGGTAACGGTTTGATGGGACAGTTTGCCCATTCTGCCCAACTCGTACTTCCTCTATCTCTTTTTATTTTTAACTAAATTTAAGCAATTTTGTCTATAATGACTACTTTTTTATAGTTATCACTTTATATGTTATTATTATTTTCATTTAAAATATATAAAAAAATATGTATATAATAAATATGACTAAATTAAGACACTTCATAACATTAAATCAAAACATCAAAAAATCAAATTGGTTGCAAAAGAAAAAAGAATAGAAGAAAAATTTAAATTATAAAGTATAAAAGATATTAATTTATTAAGTTAAGAAATAACTGATCAAATCATCGGATTGGTTAAAAAATGAAAATCAAAATAATTATAACCAATTTTGTTAAGATTAAAGAAAGCAATTAACTAAATTAATTTTGAACCAATTTTAATTAGTTTAATTTATATTATGAAATTCATCAGACCAATTAGTTGGTAGTTCCATCAACACTTCTACTTATGGTACACAAGCTCTTACACTTTGTTAGATAGAAGTGAAATAAGTGAAGTATTGAGAGGAGATAGGGAAAATAGAGTGAAGGTTAAAAAATGGAGTTGTTTAGTTGAAGTGAATTATAGCGTGTATTGTGTCGTGACATGTAACCTTCGACGTGCATAATTAGTTGAAGCACAAATTTCAATATTAACGTAAGTAATGAATGCACATCAAAACATATGACTAGTGAGAAAGAAAATCAAAAGACAATGAGTCTCACATGAAAAGTTTCACATTGAAATTGTGAGAAATAGTGGAAAAATGAGTCACAATGTACATATTAAATTTTGAAACCTAAAACAATATTTTTTTTAAACCTAAAACAATATACAAAAGATAAAATAATATTTTTATTTCTAATCCCATTTCTCTTATCTCCTTCCATCTCAAACAAAACAAACTCATATTTTTTTTTATAAAATATGTTTTTAATTTATCTATTTTTTGATAAAATATTTCTCTCTCTCTCTCTATATATATATATATTAGTTCTTATACGTTAATTTTGATTAATTTAATCTTTGGTCTTTAGAAAAATAATGATTTACAGCTCTCATTACATATTATTTTCACCACGAAAAAAGACAAGAATCATTATTTTTTATAACTTCAAGGATTAAATTGATCAAAATTAAAGTTTAGAGAATAAAATAAAGTTCCACCAAAAGTATAAGAATTAAAAATATATTTTACTTATTTTTTTCTTCAATTTCACCTTTATTGTTATTAAACTAAACAACAAAACAAACTAAAGGTTAGCTTGTGAGATACTTTAAAGTTTCCACCCAAAAATAAAACACTCTAATTATAATGGTTAAAAAAATTAAATAACTCAACATTTCACTCTATTTTTTTTTTTATCTATTTCTTTTATTTCTCTCTCTTCCTATTTCCACCTATCCTTTATTTTCATTTTTTTGAAGTAAACATATCCCATTTCTTTCCTCTTTAGTCAAGCCCCATCCCTTACGCGATAAAACTGTGTATAAATTATTACATCCATATTTTTCATGTGTTCAATAGCCTGCTTAATTGATTATGTAATCAATTGTTTAAACAGTAACTCACTAGTAGTATTAGGTACAAAACTTAGAAAAAAGTATTCGATTGCCAACCAAATGCAGAAAATGATTAGCATTGAGGTTGCATTTACATTACATTAGATGTTTTGATTAGGAAGTTGAGTGAGAGTAAAGATTGAAGAATGAACACCCACCCCACCCCACCAGCACAAGCTCAACAAGGCCAGTTCTTTAACAGCTGTACGTGGTGGCATCTTCGTAAATTCCCCACACAATCAAGCCTTGGCTGGTTTGCTCAACCCGCATTCATTATTAATTACCACTAGTAATTATCACAATCCTATACTCTAATCAGGGATGGTTCTACGTACATGCAAGGTGTCCAATCTCACAGGTCCTAAAAAATAAGGAGTCTCAAATATATTAATGTAATATATATTCAATATTGAAAATTAGAAAAGACGGTAATGCTTACTTTTAATAACTAAGGAATTCAAGATTCAATTCTCACAAAAAAAATTTGTCCTAGCCCCTTATTCTAATTTATAAATTATACAATTTTTTTAGATAAATATTAATCAGAGTATTGGTTAAAAAATTTAAAATAAAAATATTTTTATTGGAAGATAAAAAAATTATATTATTTATGATTTTTTTTTAAATTCTAGTATAATTTATATAATAATTTTTTTTACTTTTAATTTATTATTATCTAATGTCCTAAGAGCATAATTAACAAGATCTGTATTATTATTTATATTTTTTTTCACGTCTTTTTCTTATGAGACAATCATGAGACACTATAAAACACTAAACATTAACATATCTTTCAATGGATATTCTAACCTTAGTTGATGACTTTGTGAAGAATTATCTTCTTTCCTAAATCGAATTCCCCCGTCAGTAATTATAATATTACTATTACTATTGTTATTATTATCTATTACCTATGTATGAAATGGAAGATCTAAGTTTGGCTTTGCCTTTGCCTTTGCCATCCCCTATTTCCCTGCGACCACTCCAATCCAAACCAAATCACACGACACGTATAGACACAAATTTTTTGAAGCTACAAGCCAAGATTTTAGAGCGTGAAAAAAGCAGCATAGCAGAAGAAGAAACAGAAGCAGAAGAAGAGAGAGTGTAGCTCAGAGAGACAAACACACAGAGAAAGAGAGAGAGAAGCATTGGTTGTTATTAATGGCGGAGGGGAAGGAAGAGAGTAAATCTAGCGAGGAGAGCGTGAAGCTGTTCGTAGGTCAAGTGCCGAAGCGCATGGCGGAAGACGAAGTGCTTGCAATGTTCAAGGAGTTCGCTTTGGTTGACGAGGTCAACATCATCAGAGACAAAGCCACTCGTGCCTCCCGAGGTAAGTAACTAACTAGTAACCGTTCCCAGACTCAAATTCGAATTCCTCGTACTCCAATGTGCGTTGTGACTTGCTTCAGATTTGTGGCTTGTTTGGTCGCAGGTTGTTGCTTTGTAATTTGTCCGTCCAGGGAAGAAGCGGATAAGGCGGTCAATGCCTGTCATAACAAGAAAACGCTCCCTGGGGTGAGTGAGTGTGCTTCGGTCACGCACGCATCTTCATTCTTTGCTTTTCAGAACGTTCAAAGTGGAATGGATTTTCTTTTTCTTTTTCTTTTAACCCTCCCGTATATCAGGGAAAAATGACCTTGATTAATCCGGAGTTCAGCCGGAACGTAAGTGAAGCCTGACCGAGAATTGTTTCCATCGAAGATGGAATTGAATGTTTTGAATCCTAGTTTGGAATAACAGAATGAGTGGCTGCTTTTATAAAAGTCGCTGATGCTGACCACCACCACATCTTGATTTGCCAACTACATCTCTCTATTTTTAGTAATTTGTATCTATCTTGCACTTGCCATGTTTGTATTATAGCAACCTACTCACACTGTTATGGCTTAACTAAACACCTAATATTATTTGGGTAGGCTTCAATCCATGATAACATTGAGAGATATAATAGAAATACAGATACTGGGTACACCAGAAAAAAAAATTAAGGATGTATTTTATAGTGTACTTTTATAGTCATGATATATATGCTATTTGAAGTTGAAGGCAATCATGTAAATATTAAAAATTGTTCCGAGATTATGAGTAAACATTTCAAATCTGTTTTCAGAGTTGTGGTCCGGTGAGCAATACATGTTTGTGATTTAGGGAATTAATGTTTGCTGTTGTCTGTAAACTGAAAAAGTAAAAATAAGCATTTATGAATTGACAATGATCTCTCTTTTTAGAAAATATGTTTTAATGCATCATTGATATTTTCTGATCTAGGAATTATTAACTAGTGGAGGTCCTTCTGTACCGTGCTCCACTTTCAGGTGGTTGCTTAGGCAATTATCCAAGCTAGGCTTCTGCTTATGTAATATATTTCCATACTTGACTATCCATACTTTTTTTCTGGATGACTGCAATTGCTGACATTAATGACATATTTGATTAATAACTATGGTGTGATGATATAGTACTATTCTCCTGATTGGGAAGCATCCTATTTTTTGTGTGTCCAATTCAGGCATCTAGTCCATTGCAAGTGAAGTATGCAGATGGCGAATTGGAAAGATTAGGTGTGATACATTTTCCTTGTTGTAGTTAAATATTTTGTTCAGCAACTCCATTTTTATGCATTATTTACTGAATGAAAAGTTCCTCTTTTCACTTTAGGACATGTTTATTGTGCCTTGGTAAATAATATTCTGTTGTCTTTGTATCCAGAACACAAACTCTTTATCGGCATGCTTCCAAAGAATATTTCTGAAGATGAGGTCTCCGATCTTTTCTCAAAGTATGGAACTATAAAGGATTTACAGATTTTAAGAGGTTCTCAGCAGACAAGTAAAGGTGCCTAATGTTACAGATGAAGCTATCCTTTATTCCCTTTGAGCATCGTAGCTTCTTAATAGCAAAGCTTTATTTGTAGCTGTATTCCTTTGTGTAGGATGTGCATTTTTGAAGTACGAAACCAAAGAACAGGCCCTTACTGCTCTTGAAGCAATCAATGGAAAGCATACAATGGAGGTTGGTGTTTGTTAAAACCATCACCTGAATACTTGAAAATATATATTTATTTGGTTATTGGTACTAGTGGAACCGGTGTGTAATATTATGATTGTTTTGGAAATTTCCATCGATTACTAATAAATAGGGAGCTGATTTCCAACTCAATTTTTTAATCCTTCTCTTGTTTTGGAAATGTAGAGCTGATTTTGAGCCCTGCAATTTTATAAAATAAGAAACATGCCCCAATTTGGTTTGTGTAAGATAATTTTCTAGGCTTAGGATTGACTTGATATTTATATGACAGGCTTGAACTGAATCCAAGCTCAGAAAAGGAGAAAACTCAAGCTCTGGCCTCTCAGGCCTACTATATGTTTGCATTAAATGAGTCCAAGATGAATATAGCTCAAACTTGGGATTGTTATACATACACACTTGTGCACATTGTCAATCAACGTATATAATGCGATAACTATACAGAAGCTAACATGGTTGCAAAATTGGATAGTGGAGTTACACAAGCATCTCATTCATTCAAAACTAATTGGCATAGGATTTACTTAAAATTTACTTTTTCCCAGCAACTAATGTTTCAGTAAGTTGACTAATGAAATACTAGACTTCATGTTGACACCTCATTATTTTATGTTAACACAACTATATAACTTTTTTTCCTGGGTGGTTAATATGTTTGCTACTCATACATGATGAGAATTGTCAATTAAGTTGCTAACTCAACGATTATATAAATTCAGAAAATTCAGTCTGACGCTTATTTTTCCTTCTACAGGGTTCAAGTGTTCCTTTGGTTGTTAAATGGGCAGATACTGAAAAGGAAAGACTAGCTCGAAGGGCTCAAAAAACACAGGCCCAAGTTTCTAATGCGCCACATGCTGATCCTCCACACCCCTCATTATTTGGAGCCTTGCCAATGGGTTATGTTCCTCCATATAATGGATATAGTTATCAGGTTAGTTCTTCTATAATGCACTATTAGAATACCTAGCATTTTCCCCCCTGAATTCAGGGAACTTTTCTTCAGTATAATCATGTCATCCTATGAGAAATTATTACATTTATGGATTAATGCTTGTTATTTTTCATGCCTAACATCTTGATGGAGGTATATGTTTGAATAATCATGTTTTCTTAATAGGCTCCTGGGGGTTATGGGCTCATGCCATACCGTTTTCCACCAGTGCAGAATCAACCAGGTTTCCATAATATGAACCAAGTAAATGCAGTGAGGCCTGATCTTGGTCACAGTATGAACCCTAGAAATTATCCTGCGCCTCCTGCAAGTTACATTGGCTCTTACCCTGCTGTTCCAGGAATACAGCATCCAATTGTATATCCCAGAGGTATTGCAAGTCCGAGGCCAATGAGTAGTTCTCCTGGTTCTGTCTCACCTGCAGGTGGGAATAGCAATTCTTCATCTTCAGGTGCCAGTAAAAGTTCCAGTGGTCAGATTGAAGGTTGTTATCTATATCTTATATTTGTGTATTCTGTGTATAGATAACATGCATGCATGTGTGTAAACATAGAATAGGCTTTTTCAAATATTTTTCCTCAGAGCAGGAAATGTTAGTTTTGTTGATAATTCAAATTCTGTTAAGTATTTAATTTCTCTGGCTTAGGACCACCTGGTGCCAATCTATTTATTTATCACATACCTCAAGAATATGGAGACGAAGAGCTCACAACTGCATTTCAACCGTTTGGTAGAGTTTTGAGTGCTAAAATTTTCGTCGATAAAGTAACGGGAGTAAGCAAATGTTTTGGTAAGCCTGTGTTAGATCTTTTAAAGTGTTAATGAATTTGATGAATTTTTTAATGGAGCTTGTATCTGACAACTTTGATTTGCAGGGTTTGTCAGTTATGATACACTAGAAGCTGCTCAAGCTGCCATTAGTACGATGAATGGTTGTCAATTAGGTGGCAAGAAATTAAAGGTTCAGCTTAAGAGGGATAACAGAGTAAGATTTACTGATGAAGGTGGATTATAGAAAGTTGTATAATTCTCAATTCTCCTGACCCATCAGATGTCAATACAATTTGTAATTTTCTGTAACATGAAAATTCATTTAGACATTGAGTATTAATTTATTGATTTTTCCCTCAGAAAGCATATTGATTATATAATCAGTTCATAACTTAATTGGTTTTATCATCCGAGAGGGATGAGAGGATCATTATTTTGGGTCTCGTAGATACCAAACAATAGTATGTTAGTGTGTTACGCTTAGTTCACTGCAATTTCTTTCAGTGTTTACCAGGAAGCATGAACTATTGTTTGCATCTCCTATTATTTGCTCATTATTTCCAGCAGGATCAGGGTATTGTCACAGTAGTAAGTAGTTGGTGGGGCCGGGGATTTGGGTTGACGGGTTGGTAAATTATTATTATTATTATTATTTAATGTTAATGCATGCAGGTTAAGGAATATTTAAGGTTAAATTAATTTATTAGTCTATTAATTTATTTTTTTAGGTTTGGTTCAGATTGGTTCACTTTTAATTTTTCTTTCACACTTTTAATTTTAGTTTTATTAAACATCAATAATTTTTTTTAAAAAAAGAACATAAAATATATGGAAAGAAGATAATATTGAATTGTTATGATTAATAATGAAAAACATAAATAAGTGTTAAGTTCATACTCTCAATACATTACTCCTTCCATCCATTATAATTTTATTTTACACAAAATAAGAAAAATAATAAATAAATAAATAAGAATAATAATTTTATAAAATTAATTTTATATCATCATTAATTCATTTATAATTTTTATTATTCATCTTTAATATTATAAAAAATGTAAGTGAAAAAAAGATAATTAATATTACATTAAAAAATTAAAATAATAATTAATTTGAGAATTTTTTTATGCGATAATAATAATAATACAGAACGAATAATAAACTAAAAAATACAATTAGCAATTGTGCTGTAATAATAACTTCTCATTTAAACTAGTTAAACTAGTGATCATTTATGTGAAATGTCATTAAACAACTTGTGTGGTTGGAAAAAACATTTAAGGTTCTAAATAGTAATTTTTCTAAGGAAGATATTTTTTTAAGAAAAATAGTAAAAATAAGTACTCAATGTTCTTGATAAGTAAAATAAGTTAAAATAATTATGATTAATTTAACGGGTCCGTTAAATTAATCATTTAAGGGACATCGTGTCATGTATACGTTCTTGATAATTAATAATCTCTTCGCTATTGGCGGCTGCTTGTTGGAGTCTGGGACGTCCACTTGCGGCTTTTACGTATGCATTCAATGACTGACTCCACCAAAATTAGGTTAGATTGCAAATCTTTTGTACAGATAAGATATTTAAATAAACTTTAACAAATCATTTTGTAATTATTGAATTTATTAAAACAAATTCCCGCAAGTGTTGCCATATTTAAAATATTAAACTTCCCTATTTTCTTTAAAAAAAATATACTCCATAGTGATACGTCTAATATTTAACACGTCCATAGCATAAAAAATAGGGTGATTCACTTAAAAATTTAGCAGGAAAAAACCAAAATATGGTGTAACACAACCTATCAAAACCAAAATATTGTGTACTTATCTAATAATGCCTAGAAATTATGAAAATTCTGCTCAGTTTTCTATGTGGGGTAGACATGGGTCTACCAAACTAAACCATTCATTTATGTTGGCTATTGTTATTAGCACCTACTAAATGACTATCAAGTGTTAATATTTTTTTTTGTTTGACAAAAATACCTCCAATATTTTACACGCCCATAGCATAAAAAATCACTTCTATATTTGGGAACTAAAAAATCATTTTTAAATTTGAGCGACTACAATAATCTTTTAGATTTAAGGAACTAAAAAATGATTTAAAATTTAACCCAAATTTGAGGAATCATTTAAAATCATTTTTAGTCTCAAGTTCATGTAGCAATTGTTGATGCAACTTCTGTTAGTCACGCTAGCTATTTTCTTAATGTATCGTTAGTGGATTGAGACTAAAAATGATATATATTTTTAAATTATAAGGACAAAATAAAATAAAAACAATTTTATCTAAAATTTCAGACACTAAAAACATACCTGAGCTAAGATTTTATGTTGGTTTTTATTATTAACTTATTTTTAGAACAAATTAAAAATATACAAACATAAATTATATCACTTCAAAATTAATTTTAATTATAATTAATTTTACACATGCTACATGTTTAACGCGAGTTAAGACAATTTAATATCTTCTATAGATTTGTTTTCATATATATATATATATATATATTGAGTTAAACAGACATGCAATAATTAATTTTAAAATTATGATTCATATAACTTTTAGAAAATTGTAATAAAGAAAACTTTCTATTGCTTAAAAATCGTGATTTCTAATAATCATAAATTTTAAGAGAATAAACATGCATGCCAAGTTAGACGAGACTTAGATAGACCTATTATTTAAAGTAGGTAGGTCTATAAATATTTTATATTTTATTATATGCAATATATATATATATATATATGTATAATCAGCATAATAAATGCATATGTATATGAATAAATAGGTCAATTTATATAGTTTAATAAACTCTATTCAATGCTTAAAGTCTATTAAATAGATTTTATTTTATTTTTTAAATTACGTATGACCCTTTTCATAAAGGAGTCAAGCATTAGGCAAGTCAAGCCACACATTTTTAATAGGCTATCTTGCCTATGTCCACTCTTAATTTTGAGTATCATAATTCATCCTTAAAAATATCAATGAAACGTTTTATCCTTATACAACATTACCAAATGATTTGCATTTTCAATATAAAAAGATAATTATGTTTGTTAATAAAATGCTATTTTGGTCTCACTTTTTGGTTTAATTAAATAAGCAAAAACAAGCACTAATTTTTCTTCAACTTCTTGTTATCTTAGTTCAAATTAATAATTTAAAAATCGATCTATTTCTTTTACTCCCCCCCCCCCCCCCCGAATCTTACGTCGTTATATCTTATTGCGTTCATCTCTACTTCACACATTGAAACAAAAACTTAATGTGAGTGTTGGTTCATTTCTTTGTTTTACCTTATGGTTTGTTTGGGACAATAGAAGGGGGAAGAATGGAAAATTCCACAATGTTCTTCTTTACTTAGTTTGGAACACTTCAAAAAGTGAAGGGGGAAAAAATAGGAGCAACACATTTTAATAATCCTTCCAAATTTGAAGAGAAAGGGAAAAGAAAGCTTATTACAATGATAAAATATTCAAATGCCTTTGCATTTTTGTTATTAAGGATATTTATGTTATTTATATATATATATATATATATATATATATATATATGCTTGCTTTCATTCTTTTCTCTTTTCTACACAACCAAACTAGAAGAAACAAAATTTCTTAAAATCATCTTACTTTTTTTTTTGCACCTTTTCCTTCCTTTCCTTTTCCTTTCTTTTCCTTTCTTTTCCAAACCAACATTTCATTAGTTCTTCTTTATGCTTTCGGCCTTCCCCCATCCTTTCCTTCATCGAGTTGGATTATAGGCGTCAATGATGAAGTAATATGGAAATAAGTCAAAAAGGCTCTAAAAGCATTAGTCCAAGATTTTTCTACCGTTACGTTTCTTGCAGCCCATAACTTTGCTTTACACTCGCAGTATCCAACACGGAATTATGCAAACTTGTACATGTCACATAATCAACGTAACATCCAAAGGATTTGCTTAGTATTACAAGAAAAATATCGCATAAGTGATGAGATTTATTGTTACATACGTGTCTAAAGCTATGTTTATATTGCTAAATTAGAATTAGATCATAAGATTTTTTGCCCCGAATCCTTTAATTTTGGTGTGAAGAGTTTACTTTTACTAGAACAAAAAAAAAAATACATTATTTAATCTGTATTAGAGTATATATAATTTTACCTTAATGACGATATCTTATGTCTCAACTAAACGTGTAAAATGCGCAATTTTAAAATTTCATAATTCAATTATATCAGCCTATAACTCTAGCAAGTTGTGGATTCTAGCTAGGTCAATTTTTGCTTCATCAGTGCCTAGAAACAAAATGCACAAAATTTCGGAGAAAATCATATATAGATCTGACTTTGGAGCCATGAGTTAAGTAGCACCACTTATTACACGTTTTTTTATTCTATTATTTTTTTTATAGAAAAGTATAACTTGTCAAATTCCTGTTAATTTTGTTTTATATTTAAGATATATTATACACTATACACTTGATATACTTTTAAAATATATTAGGTCGAATTCGCATACCGGTACCTACGAAACAAGTCACACAACGAAGGCAACAAAATAAGACCACGTTCTAGAATGTTAGGGTCTCTATCACGCACGCCGAACCAATTTAAATCAGCTTTGTATGTATATGTATATAGGATAGGATTAAGATAAGGTTCCTTTGATGTTAAATCATTGAGTAGTGTAGCGTTTGTTCTAGAAGAGTGTGGGATACAAATCCTTTTGAGCATGCGGTATGAACACTTATAATCAACATGATAAAAATTTAATTTAAATTGATAATTAGGATTTATATATTCATCTTAAAATAAATTATTAAGTTTTATAATTTTTATATGATAATAAACCTCAATAAAATACTAAAAGTCACCATATTCTACGATGCAAGAATTTTATCTCTTAAAAAAATCTAAAAAAATAACTTTAAGTTTCCTAATAGAGTCTAAAAAATAACTTTGTCTCTTTAAATATAATAATAGATAATAATAATAATAGATATAATAACCTAAAGTTTAAATATAATAATAGAAACTTATTTCTCTAATCACCTTTACATTACATGTTTGTCATATCTTTACATGTTTATCATATGTCAAATATCTCTTTTTATTATCGTCATATTTTATGATATTTGATATATAGTTGAGTTCTTTAAATATAATGATAAAAATTTGTTTTTTTAGTTATTTTTGTATGTCTATATCACATGTCAGACACCTCTTTCTTCAACTAGTGTCATGCTTTATAACATTTGATATATAGAGTTCGATAGCGAGATTTTTAGTTACAACTATGTTTCACAATATTTAACAAATAGTTGAATTCTTTAAATATTAAGATAGAGATTCATTTGCATGTTTGTCATCATCGAATACCTCCTTTAACGAGTGTTATACTTGATAACATTTGATAAATAGTTGAATTCTCTAATAATCCATGTAGGAAATACGACTTTATTTAGAAAAATAAAACCAACCTCTCTATGTGTTGACAGATTAATCTATGAAATCCGAGTAAACACTGTGGTATCGGTATGAGGAGATACCTTTTATAAATAAATAATAAAAAAGCATAGTTACTGTTACTTCTACTTCTAGAAGACTATCACAAGCTTATTTGAGGCGCCTCCTTCACCTTCAATAATGACCAGTCCCATTTGCCAGTCTCTGTCACCAAAAGTGTCAAACAAGAGAGCCCACCTTTAATTTGCTTCTTATTTTCCTATTCTTAATTTGAGCCGGTGGTTGTGGTTGTAGGATCCAAACACATCAAAGTCAGAATATAAGAGAGAAAGAAGACCCCTTTGTTCATGGACAAGAAGAAGCCTATTGATTTTTCTTCTCATTTTTACGTTGAAGCCTCTGGTGACTCTGAAGAAGCTGATTTTAATCCCACCTTTGCTTGTGAAATGGCCAAAGCAGATGGTGGCGAAGTTGATGATGATAATGATGATGCTCTATCTTGCAACTACGATGGATCTGGTGCTTGTAATGTTGCTGAATTCGATGGGTGTGATGAGTCTTGTGATGAACATGATGGTGGAGTTGAGAAGAAGGAATATGATGGTGTTTATGGAATGTCATATTGTGAAGATGATGAGATGCAAGAAGAACAGATGAAATCCTATGTGTCCTTTGAATCAGACCAGGAGTCTTTGGATGAAATGGAAAAGAACAGGCTCTTCTGGGAAGCTTGCTTGGCATCTTGATTGTGTTAATTTCTTGGCTTTCCTTTTTCTAAATCGCTCATGTGATCCATATATGTTCAACATTAAGGGTCGCTTAGCTTAGATTTTCTTTTTAAATGTAGCAGCTTAGAGAAATCCTCTAATGTTATGTAAATATTTAACCAAGGTATTAGAAGAAAAGTATTTTTCTGTTTTTTAATTTATCTGCATTTGTTCCATTATTGTTCATTGAATGTTTGTTGTTCAGAATTATTTGCTTTGTGAAATAGAGATGATCCAATAAAGGCGTAGGTTGAAGACACAGCTGGGTAGTAGGACGAAAGCAATGGAGCTTAATTAGTTTGGCCATACCATATTACTGATTTAGCATGTATTGATTCGACATTGGCTGCTATAAAATATGAATATGCAACGTTTGACCCGTATTTGCCAATTTGTCTGCTCCTTAATTTGTTTCAGACCAGAGGTGTTGGCAGCTTGGTTTGGGTCAATTTGTTCATACAAATTAATCATTTGTTTTTATCTAAAATCACATCTGTTGTGTGTTTGGTAAAATAAGCATGTTAACTTTTAGTTTAATTAAAGATTGTTTGATTAAAATAGATGTATATTTGGCAAAGAAACTTATTAGTTTTTAATATTTTTTTGAAAAGCTAATTTATTTAGTGTCAACTTATCACTTTGCACGTGAATGGACTTGATATGAAATTGTTTATTATTTTAGTTCAATTAAAAATATCAAGTTGGAGTTCTTATTACGCAGCTAACTTAAATATTCAAAATAAGAATTTTATCGTAATATTGTTTATACCAGATTTAAACAAGATTATTATTTAGTGAAGAATGTCTATGATCTCTATTTAAACACAAGTTTGAGCCTATAGGTCGATTAACTTTCTTTTTTCATTTTTATTCTCGTTATCTTATTAAAATTTATTCTTTACCTTTCCTACGCTAAAACACCCTTAACATGCTACTCTTTCACCTTTCTTTCACTCTCATCAAATATTATTTAATAATATAAAATGGTCAAAATTATAAAAAATAATCCATTTATATTGTTTAATTTATTTAATGAAAATATTAAAAAATGAAATAAAATTAAAAAAATATTATCCTAATTTTTAAGATGATAAATCATTTCAAATAATTTAAAAAATGAAAAGTGATAATTATTTAAAAATACGTATAATTACCAAATTTAAAATATGACCAAGTAATTGAACTACAAGACAAAACTAACTATTTATATATCATTTTATATTTACCGGTTAGTTAAATAGTTAATTTTATCTTGTAGTTCAATTAATTAACTCATCACCTCCCAATTTTTATAGTTAGCTTTTCAACTCCTTCGTCTTCAACTTCAAGTTTTACCTAACATGCATGTTTGAGAAAAACTAAAATGCAATCAAATGAGAGATTGATGTTCATTGATTTGAACAACCATCCTTTTTAGTTGAAACATTATATTGGGAATATAAGTATAGATATAAATAAATAAATGAAGAGAAAGGCTTCAATGTAGCAAGTCATCATGTTTGAAATCACGGGGTTCAACAGAAAAAGAATGACTTTTTTTATTAGTCTGGCTTAGTTTAGATTTAAACATGTCAACTTGATTACTTTGGTTTTATTTTCCATCAGATTGATGCAAACTAATGAACATCCTTAATTTTGCTTTCGCTTAGGGTCTCCTCCAACGAAATTTTAAGCACAAATGATTTCGAGAAGAGAAATAAAAAAATAATTTTTTGCATTCAACTGAGAAATGTTATTAAAAGAAACTATATAAAAATCACTCAATTTAATGCCTAATTTTAATCAATCTAAATCATTTAAATTCTAAAATCAAATTTGCAAACAACCATTCAAACACTTCCTTCCATCTTGATGAATTTCTGAACCATTCAAACTTTGATCATACTCAACAAGATACAAAGAAAGCATCCATGTCATGTAAGGCTAAGCTAAATCAATCTCCCCATTCCGCAGGAGTTCATCGATTTCACAGCACTAACCTGAAATTTGAAGAGGTGGTGGCTACACCTTTAGCCCATTCCCATTTGTCATGGTTAGAATTGTCTAGTACAAGAACATACAGAACCAGGTCAAATTCAGCCCTAAGCTGAACATAACCTGTCCACAATACACAACAAGGAAACGATTCCTACTCCATGTATTAATTTACACAAGCAAACCTCTCTGCTGCTTGTAGAGACAAAATCTGAAAAACATGGTACTAAAAAAATACTACAAAGAAAACCAGTTCTTAACTAGAAGCAAGGAGTGGCGGCACGGGTGAAATGGAATCTGCAAATTTATCCATCATCTCCACATCTTTGGTGCCGGTACATTGTATTGATGAGTTACTTGAGTCAACATTTGAGGCCAAACTGGTTAGTGTTCTCCTCAAGCAGGAATTTCCTGCTTTGCCATCAGTAGTAGATATAGAAGGTTCTATGCTATAGCCAGAGCAACTTCTGGTGCTAACATACTTGTCCAAATGATGTGCAGGTTCTTCTGGGAATCCTTTTGTGTTTTCATCCAACTGCTTCAAGAAGCAGTCCTCTATCTCGCTTAAAGATTCAGCCTCCCCTTCACTACAGTGACCATAGTGAGCATGATCATCATAATCTGATTTGGTCCCTCTCAATTCACCACTTGTGTCCATTTCTCGCTGACTGTCATATTCATCCTCAGACTGACGATCTGATGAATGATATGACATCGGAGAATAGCCACCTGTTGCTGTTTCTTCGCGTTCTCTAAGTGTCTTCATGATAAGTGTCTTGAGTAAGTTCATCACTTGAACCGCATGCATCAGGGCAGTTAGAGGATCAGACATCTGTTCCAGGAGACAAAGATGAATTAGAAACAGACCATTTTCCAGTATTCGTAGTTCTCATGCGAATAAGAGTAGCGTAGAAAAGTGTAAACCAAACATGGCAACTTGTTTGGTAATGAAAACTGAAAATTGCTTATGTGAATGAAGATAAGAATGATAGATTATTTTGTTTTAACAACATATGATTTACCCAGAACAAAGGAAAAGGATAATCTAGGATAAAATACTGTAAAAAACATGCCTAAATATCTGCAGTGTGAAAATAATTAATATCATTTTTAGGAATTTTTGTTATGTTACAAATTATTAGTATGTATATGTTATTCAGATAAAGATAAAACTATTATTCTTATCATATAGACTTAAGGTTGTTATCAGTTTGATTGTAAGATTAGGATGTTGTTAATATTTGAATTTTGTGTCATACTTTAGATCTATGTATAGAGCCCAAAAATAAAAGTTACAGCATAACATATCTCTTCATCTTTCAAAAAGTATTTTTACAAAAAAAAATACAAATAGAAGAACATGGAACAAACTATAATAATTTTAACAGAAAACGTGTACAGTATGTGAGGATACCTGAGTCATGTTTGGTGCAAAAACCATTGCAATATTTCTTGCATTCATTTTGTTAAATTCCTCCTCTTCTACAACATCAGCCATGAGATCAATAGCCCAGCTGAGTAAGGCAGACTCAGTTGGCTTTAGCTGCTTCACAAGCTCATCAGATTCTTCTTCTGTGTTGCACTGAAGAACTTGCTCTGGGGAAAGTCCATCTAGCACTCCGGAAGGTAGCTCTCGGAACCAGGCTTTAATCAGTCCAGCCAAACAGTGGACATCAATGTCATCCGGCACAATGCCCCTATTCAACTGGTCCCTCACATGCTCCTCTTGACTATTTTCAGGGTTTATGCGAAATATACCTTCAGCCTGAAAATTGATTGTAAAGAAAAAAAACAACAAAAAGATAGTATGAAACTCACTACTTGCAAGAGCTTAGAGCTTGGTGTTACAAATGATGACAAAATATACCACACAGTCAGTACCTTTAAGCCTCCCTGTGAGTATAGACAGTCCTGCATTAGCAAGAGAATAGTGGGGACACTGTTTCCTTTTGGATCATAAGAACACTGCATAGATTCTGCTGAGACCCCAAACACACTTACACTGCAAGCATACATCACAAGAAATCACAAGAAATCACAAGTTAAAACAATGCTACAAACATGGGAATAGACAAAGACAAAAAAAAAAAAAAAAAACCTGCTAGAAGAATAAAAGTCAGTAAACAAGGCTGGATTATAACTTCTAAAACATGTAATAGCAGCAAAAAATGCAAAATAAGAAACTCTAAATAAGATAGAAACAATTCATTCTGTGGGTAACTAGAAATTTATACAAGGAATTCTATGTACAAGTACTAGAAAGAATCTCGATGTCAATGTATATTCATTCCGTGGCTAACGAAGCATCCAATGGACATGTGCCCCAAATCCCAAACAATCTGAAGTTCCTCATTTTGCAACTATACATCTTAAGTCAAGACTCTAACAGGATCAGGACCAAAGTTAAAAGAATAACGACCAACCGGAATGCACTAGTTTGAAACATTATTGCGTGAACACATTCATTAGACACATAGAAGAAGTTCTGGGCACAGCATCTTCTTCACTAATCACTACCCTTCATGAAAGTCTTACACTTTCTTCTCTTCCTCTCACACACAGAGAGAGAGAGAGAGAAACATAAATATCAAAACCAAAAGCTCTTCCAAGCAAAGAAAAAAAAAAGGCTTTTTAGCATTTCAAACAGAATCCATTTGAAATCAAAGAAGAAAAGCTCCCATGAAAAAAAATGCGTTTTTTTTTTAGAAAGAAGAAGAGAAGTAGTAGTAGTTTACCTAGCACTGGGGACCCTAGCAGGGATCTCAACTTGGAACTCATAGGGGAGACCAAGGAAGCCGTTGAAGCGGTCGAAGGTGACATGAGTGATGTGCTGGACGTTGGTTGGCCATCCGATCTCCATTTGATGGACGGTGGAGATTACATCGTCGGGTGGGTCCACCCTGCACGAGACCATCGATTTTCTGATGGCCGCCAACAGAAGCGCCACCAGCGACAGCTGGTTCTGCTGCTCTTCTTCCTCCTCGGCGGTTCGCGCCGCCCTCGCCCGCTTGCCGCCGCCGCCTCCGCATCCACCTCCCTTGGTAGCCATGACCACTCCGGTCATTCTATCTCTCTCCGAGCTGAGCAAGGTTTTTCTTATAAAAAAAATCGAGGATGAATGAATGAATGAATAGGAGGGAATTAATGTGTTTTGTTGGGTTGCATTCAATTTCGTTTCTCTTTGTTTAAAGTTCAAACTTCAAACGGCCACTCCTTTCTCTTTCTCTCTCTTTCTTTTCTTTGCTTTATCTATGCTACCCTCTCTTCTTTTTTTTTACCTCCATGTTTGCCTCAATTACCATCCTGCCACTCTGCTTTTATTACTAATTACATTAATTAGTTAACGTGGACACCATTTGATCAAGATGTCATATTATTGTCAGTATTTCTAATTAATTAAAATTAACATATTATGACAAATTCACAATAACAACTTGTCAATTTAAGTTACTTTTTGTTTTTTTGATACTGGTCAATGTAAGTTACTGACATAAAGGTAATAACCACCGAGATATATAATATAAAATATTAATTCAAAGAATAATGTTAACAACATTTAATTATTTATAATAGGTTTTATTATATTTTTTTAAAGCTAGTTTGGTTTTATTGCTTAGTTAAACAAATTTGATTCGCGAGTCAATTGTTTTAAGTGTTTAATGTTTATATATTGACAAATGTAAAATTATTTTATATTATTATTTAATTATAAATTATTTTAAAAAAATATTTTAAAAATTAATAAACTGATAAGTTATTTACACTGATAATAAGTAACTTTTCTCTCATTTTTTATTCATTTTGAACCCTCAATTTTCTATTAATATTCAAATACTTATGAACTATGATGAAATTAGAATATGGGAAATGCATATAAATGTTAAAATAAGGAATTTAGTGGAATTTTAATAAAAATTGAAAGATGTATAAAATGTCATACTTGCTTAGGACAAGTTTTTATACTTTTTTATTTTGAATTAAATTTAGTATTATAGTTGAAGAATTTTAAGGGAAAAGAATTTAATAAATTAATTTGTAAATATTTTGACAGAAAATATGAATTTAAGGATTTAAAGTAAAACAAAATCATCCGAAAACCATATCTATTAAATTTTAAAAAAAGAGATACTTAATTTACTAACAAAAAATTAAGAGACTAAAATTACTTATAATATAAATTGAAAACTAAAAGTTCTAGTAAGTTTTTATAATATCATAAATATTAATAAATTTCTAATTAAAATTCACACTTAGAGGTGATGACTGGTAGGTTCTGTTTATTGAGTTTAGGTTTTGGATTCAGAAATACAGTTAAGGGAATTAGGTCGGCTACTGCTTTAGGTTGATACACATCATAATTTTCTTTGTTTGGATGAAAGGTCTTCGGACTTGCATAACATGGGAATCCTTCAATTCCAAGTAAATAATTGCTTCCTAAAACACCATGTCAATTATTAATCATTGAAAAAAAGGTTTAACTCTGTATATCCAAAACTAGTATCTTTTGGATTGGATGGTGATTTATTTGTCGTGATTGCAAAATAAACAAATTAAATCTTCAATTAAATTATTATCCACTTAGATTTTGTTTGGGAGAGAGATTTTGGAGGAGAAGGGAGGGAAGGGAAAAGTTTATGTAGAGACATTTCTTTATTTGGGAGTTTTAATTTTTGAGGAAAAGGATATGAGGATTTTCAAAACTCCTCTGAAATCCTCCAAAGCCTTAAAATTGTTATCCTCCTATTTGGGGGTTTTTAGAAGGAAAAGTAACTAAAATTATTATTATACCAGTTAATGTTAATAAAATTACTATCCTACCTTAGTCAGTGTAAAATATATAAGGTATTAATTTTTTAAATAAGGAAAAAATTGTAAAAATTTCATATTAACTCTCTATTTCCCTCTCTTACTATATTTTTAACTCCCAAACAAGGAGAAATAAATTTCCCTTATTTTTCTACCTTTCCTTCCCCTCCCTTCCCCTTGAATCTCTTTCCTTCTCCTCCCTTTCTAACTCTCAAACAAAGTCTTAGTTGTTTTGATTTATTCATCTAAAATAATATTTTTACGACTTAGAGTATCATTAGATCTTGTAAACAGATTTTAATATTAAAATATGATCTTGTTAGATACATTATTCGAACAAAATAATGGATCTTCTTATAGAAATCCAGTTGTTATAGAAAGAACAGGCAATATTTGCATCTATTTTTTAAAAAAAAAAATTACTCTCTATAAAATTGATTTGTATTCAATTCTTGTAGGACTTATAAAAAATGATTTAAAATCTCATGAAATCTAATATTGAAACAAAGAATGAAGGAGATTTGAGAGTGATGAGATTCTATCCAACCAAAAGTAACTAAAATCTCAAACTGTGATCTTTTATTGGAGATGCTTTAAATCCAATAACTTTAAAGAAATTTAAGAAAAAGTCATTAATAATCACTAAAATGTTCCTGTTTCATATTTTTTTATATTTTGAGTAATTATGATTTTGATAAAAATATTTATTAACATAATACGGCATTACTCATAGAATTATACGGTGTTGAGTAATTTTACCGTCTTCCTAATAGCTAATTTGCTAGATTATATATAATGCTCAGAAATTCAGATATATAATAGTTTACTATTTAAATAAATAAATAAAAATTATTAGTTGATCTCATTATAAGGGTATAAAATATTTTATCATACAAATGCAATACATCCTCTCTAATTGATTACTGTAAAAATTAATAGTGGAGATGTGGAGAGTTGAAACTACAAATTGAGTCATCAAGAATGTAGGTATGAGTTTAATGGTTAGCCATTGTGGTGGTTAGGGTGGTCATAGATGGAGGTGTAATGGTTGTTAACAAGATTTAACAGTTGCGATAACAAATATCAAATGAAAACGTCCATGGCATTTGTGTTGCTAATAAAGGATGAGGCTAGCTTGTCTTTAGTCATTTACAAAAGGAAGTTTGAGAATTTTGGTTGTTAATCTTTCGAACTCAAGTTCACTATATTATAAGTTGGCTTAATTATAAAAATATCAATTAATTATTAATTAAAATTTTAGTTTAGTTTCTTAACTATTAAAAAGTTCAATCAAATATTTTTAATTATTAAAAATTTACAATCATATGAAGTTGTGTAAATAGATATTTTACATAGCCATAAATTTTAATAAAAATGTCGTTTTTACAATGCAATTGATGTTAAAAAAATTATTTTACATTGGTTGTATTGTAAACAGAAGTAAAAATATTTATATTTTGATAAAAAGATATAATTGTAGTGTTTTTAAATAATTAGATGACTTGATTGAATTTTTAATAATTAATTGACTTAATTAGAGAATCTAATTATTTTTTAAAATTATAATTAAGAGTCTAATTATCTAATTAAGCCTAGTAAGTTTTGTATTTTCTTATTTTGACAACTAATCAACTATATGCTGATTTATAGATGGTGTTTGATTATTGATTGACCACACATATATGTAAGATTGATTTAATGATAAGTGAGGTCTAAAATAATTTTTAAAAATGTATATTTTGAATCATTTTGTTAATATAAATTATACGTGACCTTTTAATTTTATAAAAATTGATAAAACATTTTTTTTTTTCACAAGTCTAAAAACTTATGCATTAGTAGTTTTGTCTTGGGTCAACCATGCGTGTCTCATGCTACTATTTTCTCGCTTAGGCTTGACCATTCATTGATCCACAAGTGCCTCTTCAAAAGCCTTTGAAACAATTTGATATATAAATAAATAATACAATGTTCAACTAGATAACTGGACAATATACATCAATATATTTGGCTGGTTAAAAGAAGAGAAAATAAATGTACTTAAAATTATATGTATTTATTAAAATTCAAGGAATAAATTGAAATTTACCAAGTTATTTAAGAATGATTTTTTAATTTAAAAAATAACTATAAAATAAATGTTTTTTGTAAAAATAAATAGAATTTATTTCTTAAAATAAAAAAAATAAAAATAAAAACAGTTTACACAAACACACTAAAAAAACTACTTATTTTATTAAATAAATATTTATTTTAATAAATAAATTTAAACAAAATGACTCATGTCTTAAGGTTAATCTACAACTAAAGCTAACCAAACAAAAAAAGAAGATAAAGTTTAAGTATAATAACAGAAATGCATTTTGTGTTATTATCTTTTAGAATTAAAATTTTAATTCAATATACAATGTTGGTTTTTAAAATCAATTTTCATTATATGAATTATAAAAATAAAACTTCAATATTTAATTAAAAAATAACATGAATAGTTGAAACATTATATCCAAGTTTTATCCTAAATTAGATGATAAAAGATCGTGTTCTTTCGTGTGATGTGATACAAAGGTAAAGAAAATACCAAACCAATTCCCAAGAAATTCAGGACGAAGACATATACCTGCTTGGACAGCGGAATTCGAATTTTTGGAAGACCGTTGCAAAAAGTTCATTTTGTTTCTGGGTTGAGTAGAGATTATTGAGATTGGCCCATGACACGGGATATCATTTTTCTTTTATTATTATTGATCTTGTTATTGGAGAGACAACTTTTGCATTTCCAACAACCATGGTTCCTTTTTATGTAATTGGCGTGATTAAAGGATACAAAGAGTGATAATCCTTCATTTTTTTTGGGTTATAACTTATTCCTCTCACATTGGTTATCAAAACTATTTGTCATTTTGTCATAGCTAGCTATTTGGATCCTATGCAACATGTCTTCTTTTCACGGCGCGGAGGACCTCGCTGGTACTGAAATTATGTGTCTTTTTCACTTCCACGACACCATGAAAAGTCAAATCAAATGTGTCGAGTTTGGTAAGCCACCATGGTAGTATTGTTTTAGACTTTTAGTTAATTTTTTTTATAAAAATTATCAGACGCACAATTTGTTCACGTGTCTTGAAAAAATGTGGACATAAAAATATAAAGTTATAATGTCCGATCGGATACCATAGTTTGAAGAAGAAGAAAAACATGTTTAGTATTTTTAATACTCAAAGTAAAACAAAGAGGAAATAAAACTAAAAACAGGTTGCAACGAAAACAATAGAGGATCCAAAGAAAAAAAGGGCTAACTCCAAGATTGATGGGCCAAGCTTGTGGAATGGAGACAAGGAGCGGAAGTTGTTGTGTCATTGTCCATCCATTTGACTCCCCAACATGGATCATTAAGATGGGACCCATTAATCTGATACCTGCATCGATCGTATTCGTATGCATATGTTTATGTTATATATATAGCTCACTGAGATTCATATTAAGATCTCAGACACTACTCAGTCCCTCCAAAAGCCAAAATTCAAAATTCAAAACAAAATAGTGTGACATTATTTTATTTGTATTTCTTGGTTATTTTGTTTTGCATGTGCATGCTGCCGTCTTCTTCAAAAATCAGAAGGTCACACTCTCTTCTCTTGTTTGTACTTTCAGTCTGTCACGGCACATAATTGGCAACCGTATTAGTGTTTCTGTCATTGTTGTAAGCATGCTCCTTTCTTTATCATAGTCAGTCAGACATATTGGTATCTACATTCTGATGAACCAACCCAGCATGCTTCTGGGCCTTTGAGAATCTTCAAACCTCTTTTGATTATTACAAGCACGTTTCCTTTACCCGAAATGGTCGTACTTCATTCTAATGCTGAATCACTACATCAGTATTGTGAGGTAAACAAAAATTTATGGTGGCTAAAATTAGTTAGGAGAGTAGTAAAAAATTATAACTTTGAAGATGCAATAGAATTAAATATTTAAATCTTACTAATCACTAATTTTACTAAAATCATATATGTGCTTATAAGATAAGTACTCATTTTAGTTTCTTAAAGTATGAGACATTAATAAATTAATTCGTGATAAATAAAAAATTTGAGTTTATTATCTGAATATATATGTAAAAAAAATTGATAAATTAGTCATGTTGTTGTTATTTTCTTTTTTATTCAGCAAAGAAATATATATTATATAAGAAGGACACAAATGAATGCCCAAAATCATATATAGTGCCATGTATTAGTCACTTCACTATTCTAACAACCATGGTTATCCAATATTAACATAAGACATGCAAACATTATTGATTAACCAAAGTCTAGCAGTAGCAGTGCCTTTCATCTAACAAAAAGAGAAACTAGCTAAAGCTTATCCAAGTTAAACGTATTAAACAGAGCCATTAAATGTGTCTCCTAAAATAGCTAATCACGTGAAGCACCAAAAATATTCCATCTCCTCTTCATTTTTCTTTACTCACCAACCAGCATTAAACGTTGAATAAAGGCCAATCAATACTGCCTTAAAAGTCTCTGCACAGAAACAGTCGCAGACCACCACTGAATTAGCTGCATCAGAGTCATCACTTTATTAGTCATGCTGTTAATTCTCGTACATTATTCTAATGTGGTCGTGTAAATGGCAACTCTACTAGAGGAGTGGAGTCACGTGATTAAAAAAAGTTTATTTTAAGATCGATAAATAATTTATTTTAGGGATCTAGAATTTTTTTTTAATGTATAAAATTTTAACATTGCACCATAAATACTGGCCAATGTTACCTAGAATTGTCACTTAATTTTCCACTAAAGACATCATTCGTTAACAAGTGTTACATAATAGTAGAGACCAAAAAAAATTAAATTTTTGAGGAATAAAAATCAAAGAAATTTTGTTACGAGGACTGAATAAAAACTCAGTTAATTTTACATAATATGAAATCATATTGTAATTTTTTTTTTCTTTCAAATCTGGACTTATTTTCAATTTTTTTTTAAATGTTTTCTAAAATTCAAACAGGCCTTAACAAACCAAGTTATATACAAAGTACCTTTCCTAAGTAAACACTATAGCCAAGGTGTTACAAAAATGTTTATATCACAAAAATGCAGCTGGCATATAAATTAACGCATAATAATCTCAACCTCTAGCAGAATATATTGACTTTTATGTGAATATATAAAATCAAATTTGTTGTTATTTTAGCACTAGTTTACTGCTTGTAATCCAATTGTGCAGAAATGAGGAGATATATGTGCTTATTGAGAGAAGGGAATGTATATATACCATGAAACATTTGTGTCTAAAGACAAAACATCCTAAAGTACTGATCGAGCAGCCATGCATGTGCAGCGGAACAAGCTAGCTAGAAGACAAACTTGGAAATGAAGAATGGACTGTTGCCATGTTTTTGACACAGATAAGCATTGACTTTGGTTATTGAAAATTTCTTTTCTTTTCTTAATTAAACCTTCCTTGAATTGCAAATAACTGGAGTCGTACGTTACCTTCAATCACAAGAAAAAACAGGGCTTATCCAACTATTTGTAAGGACTAAGGAGTATATATCTATAACTTAAATAGATATGAAATATCTTCACAAATATCGGATTCAGTTTCATTACCGGACAAAACAATATGGAGTTCCAACTTCATTTATTCCCTTAGAATTGAAAGCTTTCAACTTAACTTTTGAAATGATCACAGCCATATTTTTATAAAAGTATATATATTTATTATTATTATTATGAATAAAAGTTAGTTGTTAATTTTTGTTAGAATATTAGTAGAAGGAATTTGAACTTTAAATCTCTTCCTTTCTCTATTTAACCACCAAATTAATCTTATAACTTTTATCTATATATTTACTATACCATTTTTATATATTATTTGTCTTCTAAATAAACCTCATAATCACATGAAATAAGTTCATGTTTTTGTTCCCCCTCTAATTTTTATTCTTTGTTTATTGAATTTCAAAGATGATTTTTATATAATTTTAAGACTAAAGGTATAGGTGCCTATATGGATTGAACACATAATATGCTGGATATATAACATCTACAATATTGGGAGCCCCAGCTATTCGTTTTAGGCAAATTACATATATGTCTCAATCTAATATAATAGCAATTAATGCCGGAGAACAGCTCATTAGCTCAATCTAATGTTAAAAAGCATACCTGTGTTGTGTGCTAACCTAAGACTTAATTAAGATATATTCTGCCTGCATTCGCATCTCACTGTGAGTTCGATATATATATGTTATACGGGACGTGTATATATATTCGGCGAGTTAATAACTACACGACTTAATCATTAGTTTGGTTAGTCAAAGCTAAACAAAACGAAGAATAAAATAGATAGAAGAAAGCTTTAAAATTGGGTTGACCTAAGAAGATTATGACAACAAAGAACACAATATACAAGGTTGGCATGTTCTAACCAAAATAAAATACAAAGTCTGAGGGCTTTTTATTTTTATTTTTAAAGTTGATTATTGTTTGAGTTGATATTCTATTAATTTCTAAACCGTGTCGTCATTATTCATTGGTAGGTGCTTATTTTAAGGAAACTAGCTATTCCCTATGCATGCATGTTGCATCCAATGATTGAAGAGATGCATGAAATTAAGTTGCGCAAGCTAGGGCATCACCGGCCGGTTAATTTAGAACTTAATCCCAAATAATTATAAAATACACATATAATGCTTTAGAAAGATGACATATAAATTATAATGCCTATAAATGGGAGCGAGATCCTTGTAGCTAAGCATTCCATTTCTCAAGGCTATACTTACTATATAGGGAATTCAAGTGAGTGAAGTGAAGGGTTGAAAAATTTGAATATGAAGATCAATATTTTGCTATGTGTGGTGCTTTTGGGTTTCCTTGGGGTTTGTCAAGGAGGCAGCCTAAGGAAAAAGTTCTACAAGGATTCCTGCCCTCAAGCTGAGGACATTATTAAGAGCAAAACCCAGCAGCATGTGTCTGCTAATCCCAATTTGCCTCCCAAGTTGCTTAGAATGCATTTTCATGATTGTTTTGTCAGGGTATTTATTCCAAGATTGTTTTACGTATTTTTGTTTTCTATTTATCCAATTTTGATATACCGTGGCACATATTTCAACATGCAAAAGTGTGCTAATTGTTTAGGAGAGTATACATAACATAATGGTTCAATGCAAACGAACATTTCAGGGTTGTGATGCCTCGGTTTTGTTGAACTCTACTGCCAATAACACTGCTGAGAGGGATGCAATTCCAAATTTATCTTTGGCTGGCTTTGATGTCATAGATGACATAAAAAGTGAAGTGGAGGCAAAATGTCCCAAAACTGTATCTTGTGCTGACATACTGGCATTGGCAGCTAGGGACGCTATTTCCGTCCAAGTAAGCTAACCCCCTTCATAAATATTTTTTTATCCATAAGAATTAAAAATAAATATAAGAAAATTTATAACACTTACACACCCTTCTAATTATACAAGAAAATTCATGCTTTTGAGAATTTATTTTGTTTAACATATGTCACATATATAATCTTAATATTAATTAATTACGTTATTACTTCATGCATGGTTTATTTGATTCATAAATGAACTTTGCAGTTTAATAAATCTATGTGGAAAGTACTGACCGGTAGAAGAGATGGCACGGTATCGAACAGTAACGAAGCCTTGGCCAATATTCCTTCACCTTTCTTCAACTTCACCCAACTCAAACAAAGGTTTGCTAGCAAAGGTCTCACTTTGCACGATCTGGTTGTATTATCAGGTAATTAACATTCATAATATTAATTGCTAGTAGTATATAACTATATATATAGTTATATACCAATATATATATAGATGCAGGGAATTACAAAGCAAGACCATAATCAGTACACTTTAATTAATAAACTATGAGTTAAAGTTGGTTTAATGCATGGTTGAAGGGAGAATGAAAAAAAAAAGGAGAGATCATGTGGGTTTAAATTCCTTCCACTAATATTCTATTTATAATATAACTAACAACTAACATTTATCAATAAAAAAAACAAATAATCTAATTATCACAATTGTGTTTATATATAACTTTCATATATGTAGGGGCGCACACAATTGGAGTAGGGCATTGCAACTTGTTCAGTAACAGGCTTTACAATTTCACCGGGAAAGGTGATCAAGACCCTTCCTTGAACTCCACTTATGCTGAATTCTTGAAGACAAAGTGCCAGAGCCTGAGTGACACAACCACAACGGTAGAAATGGATCCTGGAAGCTCTACCAATTTCGATAGTGACTATTATCCAAACCTTCTCCAGAATAAGGGTCTGTTCCAATCAGACGCAGCCCTTCTAACACAAGAGCAATCAGAAGATATAACTAAAGAGTTGGTTGATCAAGACAAGTTCTTCACAGAATTTGCACAGTCAATGAAGAGAATGGGAGCCATTGAGGTCCTCACTGGCTCTGCCGGAGAAATACGGAACAAGTGTTCAGTTGTCAACTCATAAATATATCCTATACTAATTAAGAGCTGTTTTCTGGTTTTAATTTCCTTTCTTTTAATTGTTTTTGAGTTGCTAATTATGATTTGTTGTCAACTCCCTTTAAACCCTCATGGATGATATTACTGTTATCATCAAATGCCTATAAGCGTGTATTAAGTATCAAAATATGTATTTTTATACACTAGTGTACTTTCTCTTACCTGGATACATTTATTACATTTTTTATTGGTGCAAAATATTCATTTAAATGATTTTTATCAGAAAATTTGACTGTTAATCACTTTTTTTTTTATCCAAGAAACCTATAACTTGACACCTTACTTAAAAAAAAAGCATCCAAATCCAATTCCATTTGAACATACTGGTATCTAATACCTCCTTTGAAATATTACTCTCTTTAAAGAAAAATTAATTAAGTAATCTTAGAAGTATCGGAATCATACTAGCTAAATGGTTAATTTTCAAATATAATACCTTAGAGATTAAAATAATAAATATCGGAAAATTCGTAAATGGTTTTATTATTTTAGGAGAAAAGACAATATTTTGTTCATGAAATTAGTAATTTCTTTCAAATTTGTTCACGAGCCTTCCAACATGAGAGTTAAGAGAAATTCTTGGTCTAGTCTATTTTGGTTAAATTATTAAAATAAATGAAATTGTATTTTGTACAACCTTATGTATATTTTTTTGTATAAATAAAGAGAAATGAAAAACTGTACATCTGAGATAAGGTATCTAATGTAATGTAAAGAGATTAAAAAAATTGCTATTATAAAATGTATAATAAAAAAAATACTATATAAATGATATAATCATATAATAGATTGTAATATATATATATATATGCCAATAATTTTACATATTATTTTATTAATTATTTATTAGCAATTTAACAAGTTATTTATTTTTCAAAGATTAAAAAATCAAATTAAATTTATTATAAAAAAAAACTTTCAGCCCATAATTTTTTCAGTCAAAGAGGACCATTCATTAATTTGGATTAAAGATTCTCGTAATGTTGATGTTGATATTGAAAAAATTGAAGAAGACCATTCAATAGGAATTCTGATAAAGAAACATAAAGATCATTGTTAAATGATATGTCTCTATCAGCCAATGTTACTACCTGAAAGATCTGTGAAAATATTTCAGTCAACCCGCTAGAACTAAGAGGTCTACTAGAGTTGTCAAATTTCGAAAACTAGCAAAAGGATTTTAGTACTGGCAATGATAAATTATGACCAAGAGGAACTACTGAAAGGTTCTCAAGTCTGATCAGTGAAGAATCAAGGGGTCTAGAGAGATTGCAGTTTCACATGCTCAATTCAAGACTAAACAGTGGTAGCAATTGGAATATACCCCACATAGCCAGCATATGACAAATTCAGATACGTTTAAGTCCTTCAGTTTGTTGAATCTAGATGGTATCTCTCAGAATTGAAGTTATTATTAGCTAGATTCAAAACCTGCAGATTAGTTTGGAGACTGAAAAGAGTACTTGAATTGTCAAGTCCACCGTAGATTGATTCTCCATTCAGGTCAATAACATGTCCCTACTTGTCACAAGTTACACCACCCCACTCACACCAAGCAATGCTTTGAGGCCAGGACTACAAGTTTAGGGGAAACTTTCTTAATTAAATTTGAAGTTGTCCAACATAAATTAATACTAAACAGAAGAAATACACATTTGCTTCTACATATTCTTTTTTTTTTTTGCTGATACCTTGTCTAAAAAGAATATTTAACTTCTTTTTTCTTATATACACCTTATAATAAAGTTTCTTCTTTTACCATAAGATACCCAAATGCAAAAAGAAGATTCATTTGCCACTACCATCTTACTTTAATAAAGACTCTCACCAAGTAGAAGTAATAGTTCAAATCCAAATCTCAGAGTGTGGTATTCTCATCACTTGAAAAGAACTTTTTAAATCAAGGCGACCTTTATCGTGAGCCACTTTCATGAGTAGTCCATGGAGTACCACTTATTTTATTCATTAGATTAATCTTGTGCCTATGACGCTATCGTGCACCTTCATTACAATATTGTCGTCGACAACAAAATCGATCCTCTGATTTCAGTGTTTAACGTGATCTCGACACTGACAACCACCACCCTCCGCCTCCTACCCCCCTTCGCCAAAGACCCCAATCTGATTATTCCTCTTCCTATTGGTATTGTGACACCTTCTAATCCCTTCCAAATCTGAAGCATTGTGATTCACAGAACATGCATTGTTTCCATCCTCCTCATCATCGCCACCGCCATCACATCCTCCTTCCGCTACCACAACTAGCCCTAAACTCCCTTACATGGTTACCTCCTCCTTCACCACATGCCACCGGAAACCACCACCGCCAAAACGACAACCCATCATTTTCAAAGTGGAATATGAAATTTTTTTGTTTGAACAATGCAAAGAATAAAGACCAAGAGGGAAGACACGAAGAAACTAGTCACGGCCAAGGGTTTCGAATCCGCCATTGACAAAGAAGCTACAATGGTTTCACAACATTGAAGCCAAGCGTCTGTGTACGGTGATTTGATTTTGATTTTATGATATTTGCTCTTGATTTATGTGTTCACAGTTGCTTTTCAAATACATAATGAAAACCTTTTATTGAAATTTCATATGGGTGCCTTAAAATTTATGAACTTGCCGTGTAATGGCCATATGTTGGTTCTTCAAATAAATTTGGTTTATTTTACGGTATTGTGAACTCCATTAGTGCACAAGCTTCATGCATTTTGAAATTTAATATCCTCCATTTTTATCTTGCATTGTGGGGAATTGTTGGTTTGGTGAGTTTAGCAATGTCACTATGCTTTGGTGTTACCTTTGTTTTTGGATGGAGGAGGGTGTGGTGGCGGTTGGGGATTACCCGTTGGAGCTTCCATTAATGACATTAGGAGAGGGAGGGACATAAAGGAGATGCTTTGATGAGGTAGAGCTCATGATATTATGTGTCTTCGAAGGCACTAAAGGGGGTGGGGTTCTAGATGGAGGAGCATGGGAATAAACCAAAGTTCTTCAATGATGACAAATTCAGCACAGGGATCGACCCAAACAGAGGCTTTTCTTCAGGAAATTGGAAACAAGATTTTTCTGTTTCAAATACAGATTTTATTATTTTAATAAGGAGAGGAACAAGAAAGGAGGTCAAGGACAAGATAAGTTCCAATGTGAGAGGACCATTTAAGGGGACAAGCCATCTCTCTTATCATAAGCTTATGGAGAGACAGAGCAAGAGACTCAAATGTAGACAGAATAACAGCCCAACACGCCAATTCTTGGACAAGCATCTTAGGCTCCTTATTTGGGAAGGAGATAAAAATCCGAGGTAGATGAAGAGTGTTGAAGAAGCTACACACAGTGATTCTGCAGATGGGGGTAATGTTATATTGCAAACTTGGGAGCCTAGCAAAGAAGCACTTTCATGAACCATTTTGTGAAAATTAGTAAATTATTAATAAATTGGATATAACTGTCACAACTGCAGTTCAACGTTCAGTTATTCAATATAATAGCACCTTACATCTTTATCCAACAGTTGGCTAGAAAATAAGGATACCTGCAAAGTAGGTGCACAAATAGGTCTAATTTAATAGCACATAGAGATCTAATTTTGGGATTCAATACGCTCTTGCCAACAGGATAAGAAAACACAGCATTCTAAAAGATCCCCCTGTTTTGAGGGCCGTCATACCAAAGATAATATTATATAGGTGCCAAATGAGACCATAGATGAAGTTGTAAGTAGAACCCCTAAAACACAGTTGGCAATAACTTAAAAGCATTTTCCGGTGCTTTCAAAGGATCACAGTTGCCAACAAAAATTCTAGAGAAACTGGCATTGCTTGAATCAAATTACAAGAATAACAAATACATTCTTAAATAAAAATTAGAGAGAAAAAAAGTAAAGAAAAGGAAGATGATAGCCTAACAAAACCAGCTCATAGATGAGAAGCCCAAAATTTCATCTTCCAGCAATCTTCAACAAACGAGAAACTATACCCTGTATCTCTTGCAATGATTGTTGAATCCGAATCTCCTGAACAACGGCCCGCTTGAAATTTATGATATAACTCTTGATGGCTTCAAAATCAGAAGCTCTAATATCATTCGCCCTCATTTCAAGAACCTTCTTGGCGAACTCCATCAACAAACCAGAATATCTAGGCATGGATTAGTTTTCAAATTATTATTACCATCATTTCCCTTGGGATGCTTAATATTGATAAGAATTTGACTATAGAAAAAAAGTACACTCCCTACTTCCCAAGTAGTTTTTGTTAGAATAATTCTAGAGTATTTCTAAGTAAAAATAAAAATTAAAGATGTGGAGTTAATTGGTGTGGTTTATTTCTTAATTTTTCCAGGATTGCATTACGAAAAGGGAGAGTTACTTAAGTTGTATAAAGTAAAACTAGATAATGTATTTCGATCATACTAGCAAGAAAAATAAATTTGCCTTAAATACAATTTTTATCAATTTATTTTACTTAATTCATAATTTTAGTTATTCTATTTTAAAATTAAAATATTTGGTCCTTTTATTTTTTAAAAATTCATAAATTTTGTTTATCTATTTCAAAATACAAATATTTAGTTCCCATATTTTAGAAAATTCATAATTTTTATCTTCGTATTTTAGAAAATTCATAATTTTGGTTTAATATTTAATTTTTCTGTTTTATTTATGTGATTTCTAACTTTTTAATCAATTAAAAAATTTCTAGATGATACCTTAAATGAATACTTTAGATTTAGGGTTCAATTAGATCAAAAGAAAAAAAATGTATACAAAAATGAAAATTTGACCAAAATTACAAATTTTCTAAAATAGTAGGATTAAATATTTCTATATTGAAATGGGAGGACTAAAATCATGATTTTTTTTAAAAAAAATATCAAATGTCTCAATTTTAAAATGAATGAATTAAAATTGCATATCAAACAAAATAGAAAAATCATAATTATATTTAAGTCAATAATTTCAAACAACTTATGGTCTTTCGCCATTATAATTACTGTAAGCGTTTGTACTTTGGTTAATTAACAGGTTGTATTATTGTATTTTCTTGAAGCATAATCTAGTTTTTTTTACCCTTTATGTAGTTCTTATGGTGTATTTGTTTTAATATTCATTAGTTTCAAACATCAATTAAACTCAAGAGGAGTGTTAGAAATATATTTTTTAACACACTTCTTCAGCATTCTTATTAATTGATTAAAATATATATAAAACTATAAATAAGAAGAGGTAATCATATGAAGTAATATTATTGTTCCAACTAAATTGGATCTCATGCATGTAATGATCATCATCATTCTTAGAAACAATACTCAGATAGTTAGAAAAAAAAAAAAAAACCTTTTAGTTCTCTTAGAAAAGAACGATCATTGTTAATCTCCAAAATTTGATTTTCAATATCTAAATAGATGGAATAACTATTCCTCTTATTATCCCTAACTAAAAAAATTTTATCATATAGAAAATCCTAAATGTTATAGGCACCTACTAAATAAAAAAATTAGAATTAGAATTATCATTATTATTTTAACGATGATTTTTTTTATCTATATCATTAAAATTTTAGAATCTTTGATTAGAATGATAATAGAATGAAGACTGTCCATTGAATTACTTCATACTTGTATTCTAACTTGCTATTAAACAACGGAAAATTAATTACTTTTGTCATTTCCAACAAATTTAACCAAATAAGACAAAATGTGTTTAAAAAGAATGTATCAAAAACTATAGCATTACTAAAAGGAAACGTTAATGTGCATCAAACCGTGTGCTTATTGAAAACAAATAGACGCTTAATGAAAAAAATTACATCATTTATAACATAATCCAATTGATGTTGACAACAAATACAAGAGTTATCATAGTCTAGTCAATCAAGTTGCACAAGAAAGAGCTTAGAAGGAAGATTACTCGCCAACCTAGGTTGATTCCTGGCTTTTAACACTTAAATGTCAATACATCTAGATCGTAAAAGGATTATTTTTTCCCTATTAACAATTGGTGAATTATATTGTAGAATCATGTACGTATCAATTTATTTGAGGACCTTTTATTATTGTAATTCGATGATATCTTGCTAGCATCATATATAAGGATATTTAGCTAGAAAAATGAAAAAAGTCTTGTTTCAATGGATAATTCCATCATCATGGAGATGGAGTTCATCTTGAAAAGTAACTTGGACTAATTATAAATGTTTTGGTCGATGATCTTTTGTGAATTTCTGTTTTTAGTCTCTCATAAATTTTGACTGATCTTGGTCTCTCAAAAAAAATATTCCATTCTTAGTCCTCCAATTTTTTTCTTTCCGTTTTTAGTCCCTAAAAAATTCTATATCTACGGACCAAAAATTGAGAGGGCTTAATACGAATACTAACCAACCTGAGTCAATTCTTGGCACAGTTACATGCATCGAATCTGAAGTAACATCTTTTAGATGACTTGATGTGACAACATGCATCCCAGATGCAAATCCAAACACACTGGAAAAGCAACATAGTAGCTTTCTTAGCTATATCCAAGATGAAGTGAAAAATCTTTGGTTGAGGCCTTTTTCTCAGTGGACCGGGATACTTTTATAAACCTGAGAACTGCCAACTTTTGTTTCAAACTTTAAGACTTGAGAGACGATTGATCCAAATGTAATGAACATTTATATAATGAAAAAATATATATTTCTCTATGATACAATATATATACCAAACATCGGTATTCCCTCACTAAGTTATCCATCCCCATGTTGAGGGGGAGAAGACACTAACATCTCTTCCACTTTATCCATGTCCCATGCCTTGTAAAACCAATCTCCACAAGTCATTCGCTAATTGGCTAACATAAAATAATGCACTCTCTCAAGCTATTTGCATGCTAATGAGTTTGCTTTTCTGCAACTAGAGAAGAATATAGTACAAAATATGTATTCTGCCAACAATGACAGGTATACAAAGAGAACATTTGGTTGCCAGGATATCAAGCGATGATGAAAAATCCCGAATATGCAGTATTTATTCAAGTCGTGAATCAAATCATATATATGCTAGTGAGCCACGATCAAGGTCCGGCTGAGGTCGACCCCGAGTAGGAGTTGGTGGCCTCTGAATATTAAGCTCCTACAATAAGCAAATGAGAACCAAAAAATGAGAATTACCATTCAACAAATCCACTAACTTCATTAATTGTTAAATACAGCATAGAGAAGAAAGATACTGCAAAAGGGCTCACCTGCATCCATGTCTCATCCATACCACGTTCAGGAGATGTCTCAGGAGACTGAAGGGGAGGTGGTATGGGATGAATTAATTTCGGAACCACAACCAAACCCCTACCAACTACCAGTATAGCTCCCGCATTGTTTGCAGTTCCTAAATAACACACAACATGATATTGAAATGCTATAGCATGCAAAGGAGAACACTGGTGAGAAACTATGCTCACCACAATAGTTAGTTGCAGAGAAAAGGGTGATTAATTGTCCCTGGGCAAATCGTTCAAAGCCATCCATTACACACTCATGGGCCCTTATAATGAGCTGCAATTTATTTTTCTTACAAAATTCTGTGACACGATCAGGCTGCATAAAATAATAGAAGTAACGGGTCAGCTTCCCATTTAAATAGCAAGAACTTTTAAGGCATGCCTACTATTGAATAAATTCCACTGTATAAAATGTTGTCAATAAGTAAAAAGATATGATTTTCGAATTGGGTTCAAAACAAATGCTAATAATATTTCGTAATACTTTTGCAAATCAAATGGTATCTTAATTACTAAATTCTAATTCCTACCCTTTTTTTATCTTGAAGAGACCGCCAAAATTTATTGCTTGACGTTTTCATTTTTCCTTTTTGGCTCTCAAGAAAGATCTTAATTTATATGACTACAGAAAACCATGGATGAGGAGGAAGGGTTAGTAGTCTTTAAAAAAACTGATTTTTCCTTTCTAGTAAGGCAGATAGCTTACTCCGAGCTAACTTTTCCCTTTTGGTAATGTAAAGGAAGACTAACATGTCTTAAAAATTGCTCTAATGAGAAGGTACTTTTCCAGACTATGCAACAGAGCTTCTTATTTATTTTTTACAGATTTTTTTTTTTTTTTTTTGGGGGGGGGGGGGGGGGGGGGGGGATGGTTCTTCCAACACTTGATGTGGATGACATACATAATAGTAAAATAAAGCATCAAATAGAATCACACCATTCATACAATAGTTTGTAATCTTAGCTGTAAACATGAAAATACATGTTCATACATCACAATCTATGGGAGGTGGGTTGGAAAATTGACCAATAGCATGAAAGGTCCATGTTTACAATCAAAGATAGCATACACTTACCCCAAAAGTAACAAGCCCTGGGCCTCTAGCATTTGGTCTCAAACCCTCTACACTATCATTCTCTGTGGGATCAGACCTACAGAAACCCATAGAAGTTGTAATAAAAAAGGAATGGGGAAAAAAAAGGCAACCCAATGCACAACACTCCCACCAAGTGGGGTTTTGGGAGGATAAATGTTTGCAATCTTACCCCCCCGCAAGCGGAGAGATTGTTTTGAAGATTTAAACACATGACCTCCAGGTCATAAAAAAGCAACCTAACTGTTGCATTAAGAAGCCACATGACAAAAAATTGATAGATAAACAAAGAGGTACCATAAAAGGTCCATTAAAATAATAGATCCTGCATCCATTGTTATGGGCCTTTCAAGCTTTTCTATCTGTTCTACTGAATTGATCGATCTTCCAATGCCACCATGCATACAGATAATTTTCTTTTCAATAAGAGCAGCTAATGGAAGATAGTTAAAAAGTTGATTGAATCGTGTCCATGCCCATATCCCATCATTTTCACCCTACAAAGCACATAGTTAGTTGCAGAGTTGAATCCAAAAATCGAATCAATACAAATATGTT
>PYAF01002668.1:963910-977407 GCA_007407185.1 Glycine tomentella
TATCTGTTCTACTGAATTGATCGATCTTCCAATGCCACCATGCATACAGATAATTTTCTTTTCAATAAGAGCAGCTAATGGAAGATAGTTAAAAAGTTGATTGAATCGTGTCCATGCCCATATCCCATCATTTTCACCCTACAAAGCACATAGTTAGTTGCAGAGTTGAATCCAAAAATCGAATCAATACAAATATGTTTGTCTTTACCATTCTTTCAATGCACTCAATACGAAAACCAAATAGTGCATTTATGTCAGCAGCTTCGTGGTTTCCACGTATCAAGTGAACATTCTCGGGATATTCGATCTAGACAAGAATGTCAGTCAAGGTCAATTATAAACACAAAGAAAACCAAATACAATAATACCATATAGATAAATAATGTAAAATTAAACAGTAGCCTGCCTTAAGAGCAAGTAGCAAGGTAATGGTTTCCAAGCTGTGCTGTCCTCGATCGACATAATCTCCCAAAAAAAGGTAGTCAATATAGCTGAAACATTAAATGTGTTAGCTAATTCCAAAATGTTCATATGAAAGAGCAAAGCATGAGAAAAATGCCTTAGAAATTTTTTCACTCAGGTATTGACTACAAGAAATGTATTAACACAGAACAAGACCAAAACAGACCAAGTGTCAGATTAACCAACCCTGTTAAGGAACATACAGAACATCTTAGTTCCCAACCATCAGTCGCCATGTTTTACTTCAAATCGCAACAAATTGAAAGTAAACATTTCTAGACATGGTTTTTGGACAATGTAGAGCTGATTAAATAAAACAAACAATTGAGAAAAAGTGAAATCCACAAGCTAAGACAAGCAACCCAAAGTAGGGCAAGGGGAGAATAAATGTAGGCTACCATACCCCGCAGCAAGCGGAGAAACTGTGACCTTCAGATCACAAAGTAGCTACCTTACCAATGCACCAAGGTTCACCCACCCACATAGCAAAGCAAAAGTATGGTTTTTTCAGAGTTAATCAGTCTTAAACTGAATTCAAAAGAATGAACCACCATTACCAAGTGCATAACAATATCCCTCAAGACCTCAACTGTAGCTAAAATATAAACTTCATGATGTTTTGACATTTACTAACAAATACTCTTAAATAAGAATATGCTGATCTGCTTCCCAAGGAGAATTCATTATTTTAACACTTAAAGCATATGGATGGTTGACATTTCACAATAAGTTAGTTCATTATCAAAATGATGGAACTAAATTCCAATGAGTCAATGACTGCAAAGGAATAAAACGATCCAGGATACATGATAGATATCACAGAAAAAGTGGGACAGAGAAGAGTTGATTGATATTCTATCTATAGTTCTATACATTTTTTGGGGGGATTTCTACTCTATATATACATTAGCTTTTGATACATGAGCAATGGTAATCAACCAATGTTAACCAGTAACAAACTTACGTGATGTCTCCTGCAGTAGAAGGAAATCCATATTCATCAAATAGCCGCATCAAATCCCCAAACTGACCATGAAGATCACCAAATACTTTGACAGGAGCTTTCAGCTGAAGTACGGTTGATTCATGCATAAATATTTGCTCGGCAGCATAGCAAAGTTCACCCACTTCATAAGAATCCAAGAAGAACCGCCTGTTTGCAGGAGCTTTCCAGTTGCGAGGCCTAAGCAAAGTTGAAATTATCTGGCAGGAAGACAGTGATAATAAGAGATTGTCTAATGTAGCAATATCGTACAGTTAATTAAGTGGGTAGACACTAGGCAGTCCATGTCAAACGCTAACAATATAAACCAAGCAGAATGAGGCGTGGAAAAAGGGCAACAATTCTGTCCAATAACACCAAAAACATCATTCAAGTTGAATCAAATAATGCTTGCCTTTTTATGTAAACCCTGAGGAGATTTCTGCCTGGTGAACTTTTTCGTAGGATATGGCAAATCATTATTTACTGGAATCATGCGTCTGCTTTCATTTTCAAATTGATCTAGCGATAATTGTCTCACCATTCCACCTAGGTTACCTACAGCCTCCTTGGCAACTACAACCTGTAACAAAATGTATATGACTTTGCATCCTTGAGAGGAACAAGATCAGTTATAAACAAGGATTCCAAGCACATACAGCTCTAGGATGAAGGCGGACATCTCCCTCTGTATCACTTCCATCTGAAACTGTTTCCACAGCTTGTGAGTTGTCATCTGACACAGATGTTTCTTCAGCAGGATTACTTGATATAGCCTGCACAGCTTGCCAGACAGCAGTTGCTGCCTCGGCTTCAGCAGCTGATGCTTCCCTCAGTTTCTCCAAGGAATTTTTGTCCATGCTGATAAAATGAACACACATATCAAGGTGTCATAAAATTGAAATAACCCAAGCATAAGAAAAGTGATGTTAAGTGTTGAGCTTCTAAAGAAGGAAGCAACAAATGATATACCCTGAGCCACCAGATGAAGGAATATCTGGTCCACCATCCAAATTTGGTGTTGTTACATTATAATTTAAGTTAGATTGATTTTGTTTGGAGTTTGTAACAGGTGAAGCTCTCTCAGGAGAATTAATGTCAGGCTGCAATGGCGAATTTTCAGCCACTAGGAAATCATCTAGTAGTATATCTGCACATGATAACATGGTTTCATAAGAATTGGTAAACATAGGAACAAAATTTTGAAATATATAAGAAACATCAACATAAAACAAATTTAAATGTAAAATATCAAGACACTTGAAGTCTACAATACAAATTGGAGGATTTTAACACATTAATTCCTTCAATAAGCATTTCAGTTCCTTCTACCAAACTATTGATAACTGAGAATTAATCAACTCAAGGCATTATAATGCATAGCCCAAAAAATAACTAGGCTATTGTATTTTTAAAAGAGCACTAAATCATTTTTCAGCAAACCAGCACGAATGCATGACATGTGAAAACCTGTTCCGCGATCACTCACTATAAAACCATACTAGGCAAACAATTTTGCTTGCTATGTATATAAACCACACCCTAATAATTGAGGCAGGCGATGTGGGACTTTCCAACACTCCACCTCCACAACTGCCTGCCTACTAGACCAAGCAATACATCACAAAAATGACAAAGATCCCCTCCACAAACCATGGAAACAATGGATATGGGTCATAGGCTCTCCTATCATGTTTATTCCCTTTTAAATTTAATTGGCACTAAGTCAAGTTGTCCATGAGTATATAAACCACACTCTAACAATTGAGGCAGGCAATATGGGACTTTCCAACACCCCACCTCCACAGCTTCCTATTAGACCAAGCAATAAACAACAGAAGACAACAAAGATCCCCTCCACAAACCATGGATACAACAGATATGGGCAATAGCCACTAATACCATGTTAGATTCCATCTTAAATTCAATTTCCATTAAGGGAAATTGTCCAAAGGTAGACAGCATGAAAAACGACATTCTAACACCCCACTCACCTCCACAGATACCTACTAGACAAACTAACCAAGTGATACAGCATGAAAAACGACAAAGATCCCCTCCACAAACCATGGAAACAATGGATATAGGCTCCTATTGTCATGTTAGATTCCATCTTAAAATTAATTGGCATTAGGTGCAGTTGTTTGCAGGTATGTAAACCGCACCCTAATAATAGAGGCAAGCTATGGGGGACTTTCCAACAATGGCACCTTTGTCGTGTAATTCTGAAAGACTAAATCCATTGGAATAAATACAATAAAGAGCCAATCTATTTTTGTGAGCTTCAATGTTTTTGTAATAAAGAATTGAATATGCCTCATTTAGTTTTTCAAGTCAAAATAAACTCTCATCTACAATTACAACTGCATCTCTCATAATGCAAGTACTTACCTCCTCTTAGACCACCATAGATAAATATATGAACACCAACAGCTGCTGCTGCATGACGACAACGACGCATAAGCTCCAAAGAAGGGTCATAATCATGACCTTTGTTTGAGCGTGAGGAGGAAACAATGCCATTTCTATCTAACCAAACCCCAGCAGCAGTGTCCAATACTGTCAAAGAGAGAAAAAGAAAACGTAGGTATAGAGAGAGGAAATGGCCAATACATGACAATAAATATATACAATAAAAACAGAGAAAAGAAAGTTACCTGCAATGGATGCTTCACCTTCCACGGACCGTCCACCCCTGAGAACACCTCCTGTAACATGTAATCGTGCACCAACAAATACCTGATAAAATACAATGTCACATTCAATCAAAAAATAATCTTCAAAACTTTTAGACTATCTAGAGGGTACCTCTAGATATCATATGATTACATCTCAGAATATTTTGGCCTTTAGAGAACCTTAGATGATCTCTTAGCAATAAATTCCATGTATATTTCAGGATTTGTTTCCTTATTTAATTAGGATTAGGAGTCTTCTACAAGAATAGAGTTTGGACTTTATCTTTTCTATCACATCTTTCACAATAATATTAATTTAATATTAGTCAGAAATCAGAATATCCTCTCTTTCCCTCATTTACTCAAATAACTAAAATTTCAACAAAAAGGGGATGAGTAATGTGGTCAAGATCAATTGACATCACCATAAAAGTAGAGAACTCTTACACTAATTCTAAGCCACTGATTTTGTTTTCATCCAACTACTAAAAGATATCAAGAAGTTATTGTGGAATGTAAAATTAAATAGGAAAGAGAGAAATCCACTTTATATTATTCTAAAACTTCACAGTTCTCTTTATTGCACGAGGACAAAATGATGATAAATAAAGAAAACTAAATTAAGCATTCAACTTTTGAAGATAAATATAGTATGAGAAATGCAGTGTGAGCAATAGAGTGATATTTTCAAAGACGGTATCTTTTCCCAAATCCAAATTTATGTCAACCACTACTATCTATCTAGTCTCTCCTATTTAGGGTTATAAACCACAATTAGCTTATCAGTGTGTTAGACAACATGAGATAAATGGCTTAAAACTTCTCTTTTAGGTGTGTCTGTGTATGAAAGATAGCTTTTAAGTGGGTATAAAGCGTATTATCAATCCCGGACAGCAGCAGAGTAGCTGACCCCAAAACCACTATAGCTGGAGAGCGGATATTGGGATGACTGCTATTAGGAATTTTCCATATATAAGTTAAATAATTTATATTATATATATCTATATATGCTAAAAGTATAAAAAAAAACACCCATAACTAAAGGACTATTTATAATTAATAATTTAAACTCATAATTTTAAGGCAAACACAGAAGTTAATACTTAATAACAAGAGTCAATTAATATAAAAGAAATAAAGCAAGAAAGGGCAACGTCAGGTGGCCTATATGAACACTGCAATGAATAAGCAATATAAAAAACAAAACATAGACTCCTCTTTGACGTGAACAGAACAGACCCCAAAGAATGTGAACAGAGTAGAGACCACAGAACGGTGTGCCAAAGTTCTACAGAGAGTGGGTTGACAGGATATTGTGCCATGAGTTGGCTGGAAATGCAGTTGAGAGCTCTGGGTCACAGATAGTTTGTGTTGAAGAGAGAAGAGACCAGCATTATTTAGCCCTTGAAAGGAGTGAGAATGGTAAAGTAGAGTTTGAATTCCGATGAAATAAAAGGGGGGCAAAATCCAGAATTACCCCCCCCCCCCCCAAAAAAAAAAACAAAAAACCACCAAACAACATTGATTGAGGGGCTAAAAAAGGGGACATTTAGTCCCTGATGCAATAGAGGTCGCAATGGCCGCAATAGCAGCCAAGAGGATTCACAGCATGTCAAGCCCTGGGATTCATGGCACTCCGGGTACGACAGCAAGTTGTAATGCAACAGAGTTCCACTAGCCCCCCATAGCCATGACGCTCCATAACACTGTTGTAGCAGCGCTATAGCACATGATTGACTACTAGACCCCACAATGAAACTTGGTGCTTTTTAATTGTTAGATCAAAGTAAGAAAAATTCGTACCATCAGGGTCTGTGCAGCAACATAAATGTACATAAATAAGCTTTATTGCGAGAATAAGACAAGCTAATCTTGACATTATTGCGCATGAATAGTCCAGATTAAGACATTAAATCAAATCATGTCACTTTTCAAAGTAATAGTGTGAAAGACACATAAATGAATCCTAGTGCAATAAAAAAATTGTATAAGAAATTCACAGTAGGAATCTCTCACTTACCGAAGCATGTTGATACCTTGGTGAAGAGGAAACTCCAGGTGCAAGGGTCCATTCCCACTGGCCATTCCTATGCATGAGCAGTCCATAGGCATCTGCTAGTGGCTGCAAAAGATAAATACGATAAATGCTATTATATTTAACTGAGTAGACCTAATATGCAAGATTCAGAAGTCAGAACAACATAATAATAAAGTATGCTTTTCTGCTTCAGATATAATTACTTATCACACAGCACACTACAATTTAACCATCAAATGGAATGTCGAAAATTCAGGCATGACAGATTAGCACACTAAATTTTCTATAAGCAACAGATCATGATCTGATTAAAAAAGTATGAGCAAACATACAGCTCCAGAAGAGTCTCTTCCACCACAGAGTAAAAACATTCCATCTGAGCGGGCACTAGCAGTTGCGTACCTATAAGTTGAGGTAGAATAGTGTAAAATTACAATATATTCATGATGTCTGGAAACAATGAAGACAGTTAAGTCTTCATTAACCAAGAGGCTAGACAGACTTACATTCTTGCAGAAGGTCTGTCACCTTCTGGGTTCAGCTTCTGCCACACATAAGGTTTTTGAGCAGTATCAAAAGCCCAAGCATCAGATACAACTCTTTTTCCTGCCACATGGTATAAAAAGTAAAACTATTTGCTATATAGCACATGACAGCAAACACTTTCTTCACAAGAGATTCCAAACAGATATATGTAGCATATGCGTGCCCGAGGAAAACAACTTAGAGAAATCTCCACTTCGATTCAACGGTGTTTATTTTCAAATTTTGAATCAAACATGACGAAGGTATTATGTAATAAGAACAGGATTAAAAAGAGTCAAACTTTTAAACACCAAATTATTCATAGATCATTGTGACTTTCTTTAGTATTTCCGGACATATAGCATACCCAGACCCAAATACAAAAGGAACTTACACACATGGCTTTCACAAGTGTGTTTGGATTCCCACTGGGAAAATTCCAAGCTGCGGTCAAGGTAAAAGCTCGTCTCTGGCAGGTGTTGCCCAAAACATGGTTTGGAGGTTCCCAATTGAATTCCAAACCCACAGTAAGTAAAGTTCTAAAATTTGCCAACTCGATTGTTCCATGGATAAGGTCTAACCCTCCTTTATTGTTTTTACAACAACTACATTAGTTATCACAGTTTTATAACGAGAATTTGAAAAACGACAACCCGGTAATGAATATTTCTCACCGTCATTTCCGCTGACAGTTACTAGATATCTCTGAGCAACCAGGTCCATTACATGGCCATAGCGAGGCCCGGGTCCTTGCCCTTGTACAACGACCCTACGATTAAATTAATAGCAATATTGACTAATTGTGCGATTTTGTCAAAATTCTAGAAGTAGGTAAAAAGAAAAACGTGTTTAATTAGAACAAATATCACCTATGCCATTTGTATTTATCATTGGTCAAGTCAAGCACATAGAGATCATCGGTAGAATGCCCCGCTGGACCTATCCCACCCTAGCCAAGTAGAACCAATCAAACAAATGTTAATATAATCAAGCAAGTGAAGAAGCAGAAGAGGAATTCAGTCCCCACAATTTATCCCAATTCACAAAATCACCTGAAAAACAACCATGTTACCAACTGCAGCAGCAGCATGAGCAGCCCGAGGAGACGGGGGCTCTCCGGCAGGGTTGATACTGTACAGTCACAGCAGCAAAGATCATTGCTTCAGTAGCAATTCATCAATCAAATCTAAAATAATAAAAATGAAAACACACTAAATTTTTATACTGGTTCACTTCAAACACTATGAAGCTACATCCAGTTCTTCTACTCAACACTAGAGTAGAGTTCCACTATTGCAAAAATATTCTTACAAGCAATCACAAGCCTCTCTTTATCAATCCTAGATAAAGTTCAAAAGTCTAAAACACACAGACAGACACAAAAATCAACTGAATTTGGAAGATTTAACAATTGTGAAAACGAGAATCAAACTCACCGAGTCCATTTTCTACTTTGAACGTCATAGGAATGGACGGTATTAGTGACTCCATCTAACCCTGCAAAGTAAAAGCAGCGAAATTCAGGCAACCAAAAAAAAAAAAGAGGCAGACACAGAGAGTGAGTGAGTGAAGGAAGAGTTACGAATGCCGGGGGCAGAGGAAGATCCTCCTTCAATGGCGGTGACGCCGCCGAATAGGATCAAGCGGGGGCCTTGAGTCTTGGTGGCGGCGACGGCGGTGAGGGTGTGGCCACAGCGAGGGCCGGGCGCGTCTTCATCGGTGACCCAGAAGGTTTCTATAGTTCGATAGGTTGGAGCAGGGTATAGCAACGGTTTCGACCCCATCGATATACCAAAATAAAAATTTAGCAATCAAAGGCAAAAAAAAAAAAAAAAAGATACAAGAACCCCTAAGGTTCAGAAACGGTGCTGGACGCTGGTGGGCCCGGACTTGCTCCGGACCCGCAAAACCGGTGTAGGAAGCGATGGGGATTGGGAGTGAGAGAGATTAGAATGAGAGTGCAGAAGTTACAGAGGATCGAGGTGGTGGTTATATATGCCAGCAAAAGCAAAGCAAAGCGTTTTTTGTGATTGAAGAAGAGGAAGGGAAGAGAAGACACATGGCCCCCAAGTCAAAGTGCGGTTACAGGTTGTCATTTCTGAAATGGAAAGTGAATGTCAAAATGCATGACACTGCCAACTTCCGAATTGGCGGATATACACGACAACTTGTATTTCTATTCTACTACGACTATTCTCGTAGGCTCGCACTGGACACAAAGGGGATAAGTTTTTTTTCCATTGCTCAGACATGGAAAGTTTGTTTTTTTTTTTCTTTTTTTCGGGTTTATCGCATGATGATGATGATTGATGACGATGATTCATTTTGCAGTTTGCAGCCACGGGATATCATGATGCACATACATTCCCTTCACCCCACCTATTACTCTCATTTTCGTTTTGTTCTGACTTATCTTTGAAAAGGACTTGCAGCTTCAATACTTTCTCCCTCATTACGGGAAAATTGGATTTTCCTTGTTTGGCTTTGTGTTTTTGTCATTTGCTATTTAATTGTACCGAATGACATTTTATAATTCATGTAATCGATTTTGTTTAGTAAGATAAAGTTCTGTTGTCGTCAGTCTTGTGCTCTTACATGCCAAAACCAGTATAGTTAAATGTTGTAGCACACGTTGTTACAAATCTAAAGTGGGATGAGTGTTTTAGTTTCATGTTTGGATTTATCGAACATAAGTCTTGAGTCGATCAAACATGATTATCATTTGTGGTAGAATGTTTGTAATTTGACCTAAAACGCAAGTCTCACTCCGAGACGCAATATAAAGTTACTACCAGAAGTTTTTGTACCAAAACAAGATTGTTTCTCACTTTAAGTTTGTTATTTTCTCAGTTTTGCATTTACTTTCATCATCAGTGCATCGTCTATATCACCTACTTTGGTAATTAGATGTTCTTACTAATACTTTGTTGATATATGTTCTTATCAATATTTCGTAGATGTCACCTTAGTGCATTGGAGAAGATCCATGAACAGGACCATATGGGGTACCTACAAGGATTTCGATTCTTAAGTCAATTCAAGCCCAAAATATATGAGTAGAAATGAATATACCTAAATCACCCTTTAGTGTGCATTTATATAAGAGAGTACCCAATTGAGTTATGATTTAGGCAACTTTTATGATGATTGGTCTAATTGCCATGCTAGTTGAGAAAATCACATAATTAATCGTTATGGATATTAACTTGTTCTATTTAATGTCTTTTTATGTTTGAGATTCTCTTCAATGATAAGAGACATAACTTGATAGATGACCTAAATGGTTAGATCCTTGCATTTGTGTAATTTAATAACTTACCTCAAACAAATTTTGGTCCTCGGAATTACAGTGCTATTACATTAGTCTTTTTATTTTTTTTATTACTAATTAAATTAATCTCTCAAAGATTTAAAATATTACTTCATTTTCTAAAAAGTTTATCTTCAACTTAGTTTCTTAAATATTTGATATGTCCTAACATATGTTATTTTATATTATCAAGTGATAATGTCATTTTATATTATTAGCTATGACATGCTTCCTGAGCAATATGACATAATAAAGCAAGAAACAACTAGATTGATAATAAAAAATGGCACTTGACAACAATTAGTGATTATTTAAAGCAATAGAGGTGGAGTTTTTATACATTAGGAAAGGCAATATTGAAAAACAAAACATTAATAAAAATAGGTTTAGGAACGACACAATAAATACGAAGACTAAAATATGATAATGGCATAGTCCAAGAACTGGCAATGGGGAAATGGTTGAGGACGATGATAGGCAATGATGATTGATTGCTAATAATGACAACATGTATGATCTCGTATTTAAATGTCGTAGACAAATAACAACATTTGTGAGCATATAAGGCCTACAAGTTGAAGACAAAATTGGTTAGATCTAAGACAATTTCATCCCATATATTTAATGAAAATAGACAAAGCATAAGATTGATTTATTTATTTTCGTGAAAGTGTTCAATGGTTTCTTTGTACTAAAATTGTCTTAACAACTAGTCTTACAAAGAAGCAACTAAGTGTAGTATAACTTGTTTTGTCTATTAGCGAATCAACTTCATTAGTAAGCTTTATTTGATAAGAAAATTGTGAAGAACTTGAGGAATTTTATAGTTATATAAGCTAAATGGCACATACCATAAGCTTTGAGTCTTTGTTTTAGTCGAGAAAAAAGAAAAAGAAAAAGTTTACCAACTCTCTGACACAATTATTAACACACAAATAGGGAAACAAGATGACCGTTTAGGGAAAAAAAACATACAAAGGTACTAAGTTGGGAACTTATACCTTTTGTGTATATAAATTACAAAGTTTATAATAACAAGATAAGTCAAGCGTTTTACAAGAATTCATGTTAGAATGAAAATAACATCAAACACAACTATTAATGCACTTCAATGTTCATATTCAACATGAAGGAGCTCACAATAGCTATTTTTCAGATCATATATAAAAATTTATCAATGAGTTACATCTCAAGCATTGCAACAATAATATATATCTTACATACTACTTTGTAACTTTGAAAATACTATGTGGGCATTGGACTTTCATTTACTGTACTTAAGTATTACAAAATAATATTCTAGGGTTTGATTTTCTTGCAAACTTTGGAAAGTTTAAGCCTGAAAAAGCTTGAGAAAATAATAGCCGAGTGTTGTGCCTGGAGAGATAAGTTTTAAAAATAATTGTGATTGATAATGAAGATGCTTATTGAAGCAATACTCAGGTTTGAGCCTATGGAGGTTTGTTGAAAGAGTACTTGGCGTTTGAGTCTAAAGAGTAATAATTGGTTAGAGAAAAGAATGCTTGTAATAGTGTGGAATGTAGTTTTTATAATATTGTGTTATTGTGAAAATCTTTTTGGTTTTTAAGGATCAAAAGTAATATTGAATTGTCATATGAGCTAATATAAATATACACATTATTTTTTCTCTTCCCTTATTCTTTTGTTATTACTAATGGTTAAAGGAATTTAATTTGTAAGAAAACATTTTTTATTTTAAACTATCATGTTACATTTTATTTCGTCCTACCCAAGTTAGAGTTTTTTTTAGAACAAGTTTTTTAAACTACTGTGTTACATTCTCTTTCGTCCCACCCAGTAATGCCGGGGGTTTCTCAAAGCATATCAGAAGAGAATAATCAAGCCCTTACAACCCCTTTTCGGTGGAAGAATTCAAAGCAGCTATCTTTGATATCAATGATATGGATCTGAATAAGTCCCCAGGCCCTGATGAGTTAAACCCAGGGTTCTATAGGCGGTTTTGGAGTTTATGTGGCTAGGACATTGCAACAACGTGTAGGAGATGGTTGGAGGGAGGCTCTTTACCTAATACTATCAATGGCACCAACATAGTCCTTGTCCCATAGTGTGATCAGCCTCCAAGTATGAAGGATCACTTTAACTTTCTTTTATAGCGTTATGCATAATTCAAAAAAATCGACTCAAATTTAGTGAATACAAATTTTAATATTCATGTTCAATATTTCATTTTTTTCATTTATGTGAAACAAATACTTTTGTATTGGGATTTAGATTGGCGGACGGTATGTCTTAGGACGGAGTGGAGAAAAACTATAAGTCTGATGGAGGGTTAAACCCTTTAGTAGTTCTATATTCCAGTTGTTCCCTGTTTTAATTCTTTTCTTCTTCTTTTCTCTTCTCCTCTCACCATTCTTTTATTTTAACTTTGTTTCTCTCTTTTGCTTTATTTTCGATTTATCATTGGGTTCATCTACCACCGACCCCAATTAATTTGGGTTAAAGGTGCTATTGATGTTGATGTTGAAATACTTTTGTATTGTGTAATCCATCTTTTCTAGTAAATCAAAATAATAGAAAACTAATGTAACTATATCTTAACTTTTAAAATATCAAATTAAAAACTGGGATTTATTTGTGTTCCTATTTTTTAAGATGATGTTCTATTTAAAAAAAAAAAACTTATTTGATAATGTAAGTCACAAAGAAACACAGAAAATGGGAGTTTGAATTTTAAGGATATGAATGAAAGAAGACGGATTTAAAGAAAGATATAACTTTATTCTTAAGGATGTGAATGAAAGAAGGATTTTAATAATGTGTGCACTTAACACAAAATCATTTGTATCAATGGTATGTTTGAAAAAATATATAATTATTATAAACCCTCCTACTAATTTTCCTATCCTTCATTTAAGTAAAATTAAAAAATATAATTTTCAAAGCATTTAGTTAATTAACTTTTTATTTAATACCTTCTTTATAAAAAGAAATAGGAAGATTCGTAGAAAAATAGATGGAAGAAGAATTTTAAGTTGTAAATACCCCTTCTAATTTCAAAACATTTTGGGTCTATTTGAATTAGGGATGGGAATAGAGGGAGTAGTCAACAAGAGTTATGGCCTAGCTGACATGTTTAAAGCTTAATTTGACCGGACCTATTTAATAGAATGCTAGTTTTGAACTTTTTTAAAAAAATCTATTTAGTTAAATATGATAGGCTTGAGCTTATAAAAAATCATATTGAGTTAGATAGACCAACCTGTTTATTCATCTAAATAAATAAAAAATTATATGTATATATATATAAATTATACCTTTATGTTTAATATCTTAACAAAATAATAATCTTTTATCATAAATAAAAATAAATATTTGAGATAAAAATATCTTTATATTAATAAGTTAGATCAAACTTTTAAAAATATCATATCAAATCTATAAAAAAAAAAGTCTCTTATAGGGTAATAGACTAAAACAGACCTTAATTTTTTTATAACAATCATGCTTATTTATGTAAAGT
>PYAF01002668.1:977507-1023897 GCA_007407185.1 Glycine tomentella
TTTAGAAATATTTTTTCCAACAAAAGAAATTCTAGTCCTATTTAAGAATCATAATTCCCATTCTTTCGAATTTATGATTCCCATAAATTATGATTCTTAGATATTAAAAACTTTTTTAATATCAAACCCCTTGAAGATATGAATGAAAAATGGACTTTAAGAATATGCACGTTCATCTTTTAATATGAATTAATCTATAATAATGGTATGTTTGAAAAAATATATATAAATAAGACCAATACTAAATTTTCCTACCAATTATACTTCCACTTTCTTTATATAGTAATATTAAGTACGTTTTAAAATTTCAAAACATTTAATATATTTACTTTTTCACTAATACTTTTCTATCAGGACTTAGGAGGATTTATAGGGAGATTCATTGGTAGAAAGATATAACATTACTATTAAAAATACATATGAAATAAGGATTTTAAGAATGCACACATCTTTTTAAATGAAATCATGCACAATAATGTATGCATAGCAATATTGGTAAATAAAAATTTGCAAGCTGAATGACCATGGGCTTAACAAAAATTGATTTAGAGAACTCTTCAACTCGAGATGAGAAAAGATGATATATGCGTATTAACTTATTTTATATTAATAAAAAAATATTAATTTAAATTTTATTAAGAGAGGTTTTGCGGGGGGGAAATCCTACAAATTAAATATTTCAAATATGCATTAAAAGCAAGTTGTTGTCGATAAGTAAACAACACTTAATATAAGATAGGTTCCTTAAATTGTGGATCTTCCTCAACAAGTAATAAGTATTTATTATCATCAAAATTTATTGTAAAATGTTACCATTATAATTTATTAGAATCCAATAAAAAAAATGGAAAATGATGTTATGAATATGCCAATCAATTATTTTCATCTAGACTCTGCAAATTATATACGAAATTATGAACATGTCCTCGATTTCCATCATAAGTTTGGGACTGGTCGCATTGGCAGCAGTTGAAAATTATAACATAAAGTTCTTACATCTTATACACACTAGTTTTGACTATTTTTTTTAATGGATAATATTATTGAGACTAAAAGCCTTCAGGGAACGAAATCTGAGCTAGAAGTTCTGAAACAACAAAATCAGGAACAAAATAAAAAACATGAAATTGCAATAGTTAAAAGTCCGAGTTAATAGAAGTGTCAAAGTGAGTTCTACAGCCTCTGTGAGTTAATAGAAGTGTCAAAATGAATTAAAAATTAATTTACTTCTATTTTAATTGAGCACGTGTTGTTTTGAAACTAATAGTTAAAAATGAAAAATTGAAAACTTCTCGAATAGGTCATTTTTTAGTTTGCCATTTGAATCGCGAGAAACCAAAATTAAGTACCCGAATAAATTTTCTTTTCGATTTTTTTTAAACAATCTTTTGGGTTATGGTTCACCCTCAACAATATAAAGTAGAATTAAAATTTGTTGAGAATAGAAAAATAAAAAGGTGCTTTTTGCAAATCAAGAAATACGAACCCCTCGTCAAAATTAATGATTAATATATCAATCGGTCCCTTTCATCAGGTGAAAATAAATACGAAGGGGGCCTGTCATTTAGGCTGCTTGTTTCTTAGTCATGGCAAGAATGACGTTGTGAATTGGTGGTTACATTTTAGTTCTAATATGAATTCAATAAATTAAATATGTATTATATTATTTACTTGTATATAAAATATGTTAAAACAATCGAATCATCCGCATGAAAACAGAGTGTCGTACTAGTTATGTCATAAGAAAAAAAATTGCATTGCGAGAAACAATATTTTGCTATAAATCCTATCGTATTTGGTGATCATTTTGGCATTTTGAGTTTATTTAATGAAGAGTTAAACTGAGTGCGTTATTTAAGGGGCTGGAACATGTGCCTCACATTTTTAAAAACAAAATTTGAAATAAGGTTGACAACATGTTGTGGTTATTTCCATTTTCATTTTTTTTTTTAAGTATGGTATTTCCAAACACTTTTTTTGCTTTTAATTTCTCCTATTTTCATCGTACAGCCAATTATGATGCTTTTCATCTATAGATCTTAGATTACTTTTCTTGTTCTTCAATTCATTCAAGAAGCTAGCAAGCACTTTTCACACTTTGCCACTTTGGTGTTGTTTCCCTTAGAGTCTTTTGTTTCCAATGCTTCCTCATTCCATGTTTGGATACTTTGTTTTGAATGGTAAAGTAGTTAGGTGCTCTACTACCTAGGGTATAAAATCAATATGTTTAAAGCAACCAATATTGTATGTTTGCACTTCCTTTTATGTCTCACACTGAGCCTACAAAAGCGTTCCCTCACCATTTTGTTCCGCGACACCATCATGTTGGGGGCACGTGTTGATTCACACCATGTTACCCTTTGTTTGATGACTAGCTAGTGCCTTAAGCTGCTCAAACCACGGATAGCATGTTCAGTGAAGCTTAGTTCCCATGACACTGTAAAATACATAATCCTTAACTAAAGTCCCTAATCCGGTAATCCCTATGACCGGATCAACCACAATCGGTCTTCAATCGAAATCCATCCTGAATAACCTAGTGGATGCAAACCCATCCTTTACTCTGGCTGGCATTGTTGAACACCAAGATATTAATGGGTAAAGGGACATAAATAATGGACAAGGGTGTAACTAAGCAGGAATATAATGAAATTAGAGGGGTGTAGGAGATGAGAGTCAGATCTCAGATGTATAAATTAAGTAAAAATGAAATGAAGTGATAAGAATAAATATGAATGCAACGAAGAGTTTATACAAACCCTTAAGCAAGGAAATCAAACTCTCTTTATTTCTCAAACCAATGAACATTATTAGTCCTCAAAAGATTGGTTTTATAACCAGTAAGTAGTTTCAAAGAGTCCACATGTTATGTGAACCTTAAATATCTATACTCACCAAAATAAACACATGAATGGAAAACATTACATTATCCACGATGATAAAATAAAACACAATTTCATATCATGATTAGTTACCAAACCTAATTGTCGTATCAGTTTTATACAGCAAAATATGCAACCAAGAGTTGGCGGGAAACACTATCAGTTTTCCCAGCTTAGTAACAGATACTGAAAAAACAAGAGCCGGGTATTATTATTATTAAACTGTATGTGTACAAGCTTCTATTCTCATTTCTCATTTCATCAACGATGTAAAATACAAAAACTTATATAGTAGCAAATATACCGATGTTATGTACACAGAAGGGAAACTAAATTTGGTGTCAAACTATGGTCTTAGATTTAGAATGAAGAGAAACCTGATTTTGAAAAGGGTCCAAGTGAAGAGGGTGAGCAAGATGTGGAAACGACTTGAGATTCGCTTGAGAGGCACCGTGAGCGATCAAGTAGAGCGCAACTTGCAAATGCCCTGCCTCAGCAGCACAATGCAACGGAGTGTACCCAGCATCATCAACGGTGTCAACCTCGGCGCCGTGTTCAAGCAACACCTTCACGCTCTTCATTCCACCCTTTAACGCTGCCCAATGCAACGGGCTCCACCCGTTCTGGTCCCTCCCGTTCACACTAACCCCTTCCCCCAAACATTTCTTCACGCCGTCAACATCGTCAACTCTCACCGCACGCAGCAGCGCGTCGCCCCAACCCAGCAAATCGACCAAGCGTGTGTGCGCGTGAGAATGTTCGTGCTCACTCTCCGCGGCAACAGAAAACGCCGTTCTCCCTTCCCTGTCCCTCACCCACTTCACGTTGGAGCATTCTAACAAACACTCCGCGGCCTTTACGTGCCCCTTCCACGCCGCGTAGTGGAGTGGGGTCCACCCCTTCGAATCCACGCGATTAGGGTTTCCTCCCATCGCCACGCAGATCTGGATGACCCTCGCGTGCCCCTCCCTCGCCGCCACGTGGATCGCCGTCCTCCCCTCGGAGTCCACCGCATCCACGTCCAGCTCGCCGTCGTAGCTCGACAACAGAAACTCCATCGCGTCGATTCGGTCCATCGCCGCGGCCTCGTGCAGAGACGATCCGTCGATTTTGCAACCGGAGGCTTCCAGAAGCTTCACCACGTGGAGGTTCCCATCCCTAATTGCGAGCGGCATGAGAGATTCAGAGGTTGCGTTCGCGTCTGCGCCGGCGTTGAGTAAATCCGCGACGGCGTCGGTGCTTCCGCATTCGATGGCGAGTTTGAGCAGCCTCGTGAGCTGCGGTTTCGTGCATGCGGATATGGATTTGGCGAAGAGGTTGCGTGATTGGGGGGTTTGGGAGATGAGGAACTCGGCGACGTGGGGGCCGACGAGGGAGACGGTTAAGACGGCGTCGCGGAAGATGTGGGGACCGGGTTTGGAGAAGAAGCGGCGGAGGTCGGCGGCGGTGGCCTTCCCGGTGGGGAGCATGGTTGCTAGGACGGTGATGGCGTCAGGAGGGTCGAAGAGATGGGGTTGATCAGAGGGCTGAGAGAGTTGTAGTTTGTATGATGCTGTAGATAGTGGGGGAATTGTGGAGAAGGGTTTGTTGATGGAGAAAAGAGAAGGGTTTGTGGTGGTTAACGACACTGCCACTGACATGGTGTGCATGAGGTTGGTGAGCTTGAAGGAGGAGCTGCACTTTTGGCCCTTTAGGAAAATCATCTCCACTTCCTTTGTATCTGCTTTCACTAACCTGTCCATGATCAACCTGATTGATTGTTTGATTAATTGATTGATTTTTTGGCTGTATGTTTAGTCTATGTTTATGTTAATTGATCATTTGACTTGTGTGATTAATTAATAATTAATACTATGTGTAGCATGCTTGTTGGGTAGGGTGTGTGACTGGGAAAGGGAAGGTGGGAGACATTGCCCATGACTCCTTAAAAGAATGGAGAAAGGATATGAAATAGTCGCTTTTGAATATGATGAAGCATTTTCATTGTAGACTCGAGACTAAGAATGGTATTCCTATTCAATTGCACAGGACACGGACAAGGTTAAGAAGGGCTAAGAGTTGCCTTATTCCAAAATGATTTGTTTTTGCTGACGGATTTTCCAGTAAGACCTATCATCATTCTGGTTGGAAGTTTCATTCATTTTTTACTGACCAATTCAATTTCAACATTTAAATGTGAAGGTTGGAAATGTTTTTCATTCAATTTTTCAAAAAGTTGGGCAAGAAAGAAGTAAACCTCCTGGGCTGGTTGGATTGTTAATTTGTCATCCCGTGTAACCCTCAAATGATATTCTCTCCACATACACTCTTTGGCGGTATCTGAAGGAGATTAGCAATTTGATTAGTGGTTAATAGAATAATGCAGTGGTCACAACCTCAAGGTTCTTTTCTCTTTTTAATAATACAATGATGTCATTCTCAGCAGCCATATGTCAATTCTTTATGTTATTTATGAATAAGAAATAAGAATATAAAAAATCAGTGTGTGAATGGAATATCGAGAATTTCCTCCAACGTGATGCAAGTCTTCTTATTGCCACCTGCTCAGAAAATGCATGCTGACATACGAAAATTGGGATATATAACCATGAAGCTTATTCAATTCATTTAGTGTTTATTTATTAACTTTTGAAACAGTATTTGTATTTAAGGTAACTAATAATTTATTGCTTGTTAATTATATTCTACAAGATTTCAAACATTCATAGTTAATATTATATTTGTCCCTACTCACTTTGAATTCTTCTCTAATAAAAATTAATAAGAATCAAAATCAATAAAAAGAATAATATTAAAGCTCTTTTAGGCCCAATAATTACAGTCCAGATATATGAAATTGGGTTACTGTTTTCTTTTTTATATTTGGTTTGATCCAATTAAATTTAGTAGGAGTTTGGACAAATATTAACAAAATTGATTTTAAAGTCATGCGTGTGAGTTATGTTTAAATGTTTTTATTATAAAAATTAGTTAGAAGTAAAATTTACTATAAAAAATTTATTTAAAATTATTTTAATTCAATTAATTTTGAATTTTTAATAAATTTAAAACAACAAAAGCTCGAATAGGATTGCTTTAATGGAAAGAACAAAACGGAAAGGACAACCAAACGAAACCACTAACAGTAGAAGACAGTATCCATATATAGGAGAACTCGCTTACTAGACGAAACCGGACCTTTAAGGCTGGAGAAGAAGCTATCGAACATTGTCTTATAGAAATATAAAAAACAAAAAAATAAAAGTAAATCAACAAAGTCAATAAGGAATAAAATTGACAAAATTCGCCAATGAGACAATAAAATCTTATTTGTGTTCCGGGGAAAAAAAAGGAGAAAGAGCAATGAATATATTTTAAAAAAATGCGATCCGTGACATTTCACTCAACTTAATAACTAATTTATTTTAATTCAATTAATTTTGAATTTTTAATAAATTTAAAGCAACAAAAGAGAATATATTTAAAAAAATGCGATCCGTAGCATTTCACTCAACTTAATAACTAATCCACGAGGCTTAGCACTGAAAACCTTTTTGACACTCACATTCACCAACCCCTATGCAGCCATGATGTACCAGATTTGATGCTAAAGCCCAATATCAAATGCAATAGATTTTGTGGAATTCACCCTTGTAAGCATAACCCTCGCCTCATCACAAATGGATCATCACCTTAGGCTAGAAGAGAATAATATGAATAGGCCATTAAGGCTTCATGTATTTCTTCCAACTTTTACACTATTTTTACATAGATATCGACTTAAGCGTGAGAGTTCTTGTAGGTTGGCTCCAACAGAATTGATAAAATTCCATTCTAATATTCCTTTTATAGACAGGTACTGAACAACAATAATAATATGGCAATGATATCAATAATAACAATGAAAACAACAATAATGATGATGAAAATAATAAAAGATCAAAACAAGTGATCCTTCACCAATTTGCATGACATACCCCAATTTCAAAATTGATGTAATTTTGCTAATAGCATTCCAAATTGTTGATCCTTTGCTGGTATAACTCAAACGAAGATATCACCATATTTCCTAAGAAGGATTTGGACATAGAGTTTCGATAAACTGTGTTGCAAGTCCAAATGAGCTTGCCTTGCATTGCAATATTCATTTCCCCAAGTGAAAACATTGAGGCAACCATAGCTTTTGGGGAAAAGCTATTTGATGCCACCCAACAAAATGAATGCCTCTTTGCAGACTTATTTTTTAGATAATATCTCCAGTGATAGAGCAAGTATTCTGTAAAAGCCAAAATAATTGCATATAACATGTTGGAATGGAAGATAAATCTGACAACACTAATGCAAGCTTGACAGCCTTATTTAGGAATCTTTTTTTTCTAGGAAGTCAAACTTTTTTGCATATTCACAACTAAGAAATCAAAATAAAACTTCTTAGGCCTACCTTTTAATATAAGGAAGTCCAAATATCTCTCTAAGGAGCATGTGTTGCGGACGAAAAAAATGGAGAAACATTTTTTCGCCTTAACTCTAGGAACTTCTGATGAGAGAAAGTCTCTAGATTTTATAAGATTAAATTTTCAAGTAAATGTAACAAAGAGTCATGTGAACCTTTTCCTTTAGCGGAAAGCAAGTCATTGTTAGCAAAGTATTAGTGAGAAACAGGAAGTCCATTTATAGACACTCAAATAGACAAAACAATTTAAATTATGGTCTTCTTCTAAAATTTAAGGGATAATTTTTTTTATTCATATGAAACAAATATACAACGATAGAACACCTTAGCACATATCTTTGATAGAACACCTTAGCACGTATCTCAAGGAAGGTGATGCAAGCCTTTATTCAATTTTAGTTGTGCAAGGTTATTGGTGAGAGCAACAATTTTTAAGTTTTTTTTGTGATTTGCTTCATTAGTAACCATTGTATGAGATTTAATGATTGACTTCTTACTTGAAGAGATGCATTGAAGTGGATCTCACATGATTTTGGTTGATTGTTAGAAGCATTATGATGTATATTTTAAAAAATGGTCTATGTTTTTATCTCGCACCATCATGTGGTAGAGATCATTGTGTGGGTTCACTTGAATTTGATGTCATTACACGTCCTTGATTGACTCTGTGACCTATCATATATTTTTGGATTCAACACGTAGATAACTTTAAATTTATTATAGATCATTACATTCTTACCCTTTTTTCACCTATATCATTTACATTCAATGTATTTGTTTTATCCTTTTGAAATTTAGATAATCCCCATGCATACTTGACTCCATCATTTTTTGGTTTAACAAACACGGGAGATAACGATTTATTTTTGCCTGAATTTGATTTTGTTGAATTTAATGTAGTATTAAGTGTTGTGTCTCCACTAGGAACATAGCTGGTATATGTTTTTACTCCATTACCAACCTCTATGGGCAAAATATGACAGTTATAATTTCTAGAGAGGTGACCATAACATCCACATTCGACATAAATAATATTGAACTTTATACCAATCGTTGTTAAGCCTAACTTTACTCGTTGTAGGTTAAGTAAGGTCAATTTCAACACATACACGTGCAAAATGCTCTTTCTCAACCCTTATAGTATTGATATCAACTTTAACTAGTCTACCCACTATAACAACCATTGTCAATATTAATAGGAAAAAAACTCTTATCATGCTAAACCAAATTTAACCTAGCAAACCTTCCCTACCATGGTTTTTTGCACTTTTTCATGGGAAGATGAAAAATTCACATCTCATTATGTTATTGTTAAGTAATGATTAAGCATCTTTCGTTGTCCACCTGAAGTAACCTGTAGACAAAAAATCTCTAGATTTTGCAAGACTAAATTTTCAAGTAAAAATAACAAAAAACCATGTGAACCTTTTGCTTAAGCAACAAGCAAGTCATTGTTAGCACAATATTAGTAAGAAACAAAAAGCTCATTTCTAGATATTCAAATAGACAAACAATTGTCATTACAGTCTTCTTCTAAAATTTTAAGGGATAATTTTTTTTTATTCATATGAAGAAAATATACGATGATATAAGATCACCTTATCACATATCTCAAGAAAGGTAATGTAAACATTTATTCAATCTTGGTTGTGCAAGGTTATTGGTGGGAGCAACAAATTTAAGCTTTTTTGTGTTTTGCTTCATTAGTAACCATTGAAAGAGATTCAATGATTGGCTTCTTACTTAAAGAGATGCATCGGAGTGGACCCCCATGATTTTGGTGGATTATTAGTAGCATTATGACATATATTTTAAAAAGCAATCTATGTTTTTATCTCGCACCCATCATGTTGGTAGGAGATCAATGTGTGTATTCACTTGAATTTAATGCCATTATACGTCCTTGATTGTCTTTGTAGCCTATTGTATCATTTCTTGGATTCAACACATAAATAACTTTAAAGTTATTATAGTTCATTACATTCTTATCCCTTTTTTCACCTATATCATTTGCATTAAATGTGTTATGTTTTTATCCTCTAGAAATTTAGCAAGTCTTCATGCATACCCAACTCTATCATTTTTTGGTTTGAAACACGTTCGAGATAACAATTTATTTTGGCCTGAATTTGATTTTATTAAATTTATTGTAGTATTAAGTGTCGTGTTTCCACTAAGAACATAGGTGATATCTGTTTTTACTCCACATTTATGGGCATAAGTTGACAATTATAATTTCTAGAGAAGTGGCCATAGCATCCACATTCAACATAAATAATATTGAACTTTATACCAATGATTGTTAAGCCAAACTTTACTCGCTACAGGTTAAGTAAGGTGAATTTCAACACATATACATGCAAAACATCCTTTCTCAACCCTTATAGTATTGATATCAACTTTAACGAGTCTACCCATTATAACAACCATTGTCGATAATAATAGAAAAAAAAACTCTTGTAATGCTAAACCAAATTGAAACTAGTAAACCTTATCCATACTATGGTTTTTTTGCACTTTTGCATGGGAAGATGAAAAATTTAGATCCCATTATGTTATTGTCAATTAATGATTAAATATCTCTCATGATCCACCTGAAGTAATCCTTTTTTTTTTTATTCGAGTAGATCCGCCTTGACCATGGAAAAGTCATTATCAACATCCATAATGTTAAACCCTCCATTAATTTTCCAAATTCTTCACAACTTTTCTTTCAATGTATTGTACCTCTAACAATAACTAGTTATCATCCTCATATTTTATGTGAAATAAATTCCAAGGAAGTAAATTTACATTCTCCATTACATGTAAGGTGTATTTGTTCCAAAGGACTTTGTTCTACAAAGAATTTAAATATGGGATGCTAATAGTGGTGTCATAATTGCAATGACATTACTTCTATCACTATTACAAGTAAAACCTTTTTAGAATATATAAAAAAAGATTCAATCCATTTATATATAGATATACAATCAATAAAAAATTACAATTTTTTCTTTTTTACATTAAATTAAAATTTATTAATTTTAAAAATATACACATAAATTCGATTTTTACTCACCATAAAAATAAAAAGTTTACATTTATAGAATTTAAATCAAATGTGACTTTCAACTTAAAGACCAAATTAATTTGGCAAATTGTTTTCAACTTTTCTTCCTTGTTTTTTGTCAACTTAAAATAATTTGTTTAAGTTAATCACTCTTTTGATTCTGAAGTTTTATCTTTTAAGATCATCAACTTTTAGTTCTCTTTTTAATAAATGTGTCACATTAAATTACGGTAACTCATAGTGATACTTATAAATCTTTTATACATTAACATTTTGGGTGACATTGCATCGACTATAATTGTCACATAACAAATGTTTTTCTTTTCATCCCTAGAAAATTTTTGCAATATTTTTTAGTTCTTATAAAATTTAAAATTTACTTTTAATTCTTATAAAATTCAAAATTTGGTTATGGTCTTTATAAAGTTCATTAGTTTGATTTTATTCTCTGTAAAATTCAATGTTTAATTTTAGTTCTTAATTTATTATCTTATTTTAGTCATTTTTAATATTTTCTTCATCCATTTTTACATTCATCTATCCAACACTTAGAAGAGAGAAGAAAAAGAGTATATTGTTTTTTATTTTAATCAAGAGATTTATGTAATATTTATAAAGAAGCAAAATATTATGACAATAAATTTATACTAATTTATCATTTTAGTTATTTTATTAAAAATATTTTTTATTCCTTTTCCGGACTTCTCACTCCTAAACATAATCTTACGATAATGGATATGCTGTTGAATAATGATTTTTTAAATAAGATTACATATATATTTTATGGAAAGTAATTATATTTAAACTGTTTATCTGTATGAATATAAAACAAGTATAATTTTTTTAATAATAATTAATATATCATGTTCAATCAATTAAACTAAACTGTTTAATAATTATAATTATATTTAAATTGGGATATTTATAGTATGGTATATAAGAATAAATTTTTTCAAGATATTTTATTTTTTGGTATAGTAAGACTTAAACCCAAAACTTTTCCAAAGAAAAATTAGAATATACCACCTGAATTAATCACTTATTAATATTGTTGAATTATGGTGCAAAATTACTAGTCTTGTCACGAGTGATAATTAACAAGTGTCATTTTTTGTTTTATATGTTGAATTAGTATATGGTTTATGTTTTCTTCGGGCAAGTAGATATTTAGCATTTGAATGATTGTTTTTATTCTATTTCCACGTTTTTTTTTTCAATTGGTGGTCAACATTTTCCCTTCACTTTATCCAATTATTTAGTGTCTCGTTGTTAAATTTCTAAAATTATTTTTTTACTGTATCACACGTTTCAATATAAAATATATAATTAAGATTAAATTAAAAATATTATTAATTATTAAACTTATAATTTAATTATATTTAATAATTTAAAATAAATTTGATTAAAAAATTATATTAAACTCTAAATCAAACAAACCACGTAGCATCAATAGCTAAACCCTTCCGCATATGCTGGGCATGTTAGTACAGATTATTAACATCTTTGAGAACATCTTAGTGATATATCTTAAATTAAAATTTTAGATTATTTTTTGATAGATCATATAATTCTAAATAATATTAAAGATTTCTTAAGATTTCTTTCATTTTTTTTAATGGTAGATCTCATTTTAAGATTTTAAAGAAAAAAAATTATTCTTTTTTAAATAATATGCAGATCTTAAAAGATCTTCTACAAGAACTCATCTTCTATATTAAAGATATCTTTAACTTCTTTATTAGAAGATCTAGTGAAAATCAGATCTTGAGTTCAAGATCCTTCCTCAAGATCTTGCACTAAAGATGCTCAAACTAACTCTACATATCTTTGTATGATTGAATATAGTGAAATTGGTAATTTTTGAAGAAGTGATGATGCCATAAATTATTATAGAATTAGAATTTCACTGTAACAATGGAGAAGAGATGAAATTTAAAAAAAAAAAAACTAGGACGGATCACAACTATACTAATATGCATATGCACAAAAGATAGAATAGAACCAAGCAAAAGGAAAAGGAAGAATGAAGAAACAACAAAAAGAAAAAAGTTAAATAGTCATGAATATATAGAGTGTTGATAAATTTGTTTTCGAAAGATGAAAAATTCAATTTTGTATCCTTGAAAATAAAATAAGTGCAACAAATTCATTTATCTATTATAATTTTTATCTGATACCGTTAATGAAAGAGTCTACTAATATATTCATATTTAGAGATAAATTTGTCAACGCTCTATACATTCAGGGACGAATTTGTCAACGCTCTACCTAAAATATACTTTAATCTTCATCTTCTCCCTTTTTTAATCATTGCAAACATAACATTAGAATAAAACACTTTTAAAAAAAAAGCAAATATAAATTAGAATAAACCTAATAATAAGCATAATATTGATTAAAAAACATATTATGTATGTTGCTTTGAAATTTCTATTATGATAACATTAGATTGTGACAAAATCAAACTGAGTCTTATTTTTCTGTAAGAATTAATTTAATGGTTGTGCATTTTAATTTGTTTGAGTATCATATGGGTAAGTTATTATCTCATATTTTTGCTTTGAAATTTCTAATGTGATAATATCTTACCCAAAATATGAGACTCAAACAAAAATGCATAACTATTAAGTTAATCCTTACAAGAAAAAATGAGACTCAAATTGATTTTGTTATTACCTAATGTTGTTACAATAGAAATTTCAAAGCAACAAACAAATTATGCTTATTAATCAATATTATGCTTATTATTATATTTGTTTTAACTAATGTTTACTTTCTTAATTTTAAGTGTTTATTATAATTTTATACTTGTAATGATTAAAAAAAAAGAAGATGAAGATTAAATTACATTTTGGATAGAGCTCTAACAAATTCGTCCCTGTATGTGTAAAGTGTTGATAAATTTGTCCTTGAATGTGTCACGTAGACTCTTTCAATACGAATGGAAGTTAACATATTGATGAATTTGTATACTTCTTCACTTTCAGGACAAACTATTGAATTTTCTATTTTTTAGAAATAAATTTGTTACTTGATAATGTTCTACACACTCATAGACAAATATAATTATTTACTAAAAAAAACATCTTTTAGTGACAAGGATTGAAAAAGCATAGTCGGACTCCACAATTGAGTAAGATATAATCAATCAAATGTTTTTTTTTTCTTCTTTTTAAATAACGAAGAAAATTAGAAAAACTATAAAAAAAAAAAAAAAGAAGGGAAAAAACAATACACGTCTCCATGAAGTGCAGTGTCATAAGAGTCCAAATCTATGAAGCTATTATTGGAAGGAGTTGCAATAGGATGGCCATCTCCATTCCCATTAGATAAACGATAAATCTCTCACTCTCTCATAACTAGCATAGCACTTTCATTAATTTAATTTATTTGTGTCTCAAACTTGGGGATTTTATTTATCCACATTCCACACCACCATGACATTATGATGAAGGAAAAACCAATGGTGGTGATCGAGGGCTGGGTCCCAATCAATCTGATCAATGATCGCAACGCACGAGAACAAAAGCAAGGCAAACACACTCCCCTCGGGAGGATCCGAGCGAGCGAGAGAGGGTCCCACACCGGGAGGGTCCCTCGATCATCGTACAAACGTCATTTTGTGGATAAGATTTGGGCGAGCGGGACCCACTCCCCGGAAAAAGAGTTCCGTAAGTACGCCACTTGTTCGTAGCACACGAGGAAAGAGAGACAGATACAACGAAACCGGTTCCATCGAATACGACGAAATCCAATGTTCTGTATGATTTGTAGAACACAAATGTGTAGCACAAAGTGCTATATGATTGCTGTTTGATCACTTTAACTCTGTAAATCCAAGGATATCAATAGGGGATGATACCTTGAAGCAGGAGATCACTGAGATACACGAAATTGGGAGTGGGGTGTGTGCTCAGTGTAATTGAAAGAGAGAGCTAGAGTGAATGTGTACCTTTCACCAACGAGCAAGCCATATTTATAGATAAACTACCTGACCGTTGGCCAACTGCATCGTGCACGAGTGGTTCCTATATTTCCGGCCTCCACCTGCACGTTAGTAACTACCTGAGTGGACTAAGTCTTTAATCCTATTCGTTAAATCTCGATATCGGGCTATGATCAGTTTACATATCATTAACTGTTTGGGCCTTGACATGAGCCCAATTGTGACTCCAGAACACCCTCAGTTGTTTTTTTTTAAACCACGTTCACTTCAATACAATTATTTACGTTTTAAGTACAATAGAATTACTCTATATAGTAAAATTATTTTTTAAATATTTAATGTAGTTGTATACTTTGCATTAAAATGCAAGAGGCTAACACATTTAATTAAGCTGAAACAATTACATATATTGATTATGCGTTTGACGGTTTTGTTTTTTTGTTTTTGTTTTATTCAATTATTAATAATAATAATTTGGAAAATAATAAAAATTAATTATAAGAACAGAAAAGCCTCCTTTTCAATTTTCGTATCCTTCAGGCTCTGACCAAAACAATGCCGTCGCGCGCTATAGGGTAATGGACAAAAACACCTGTCATCGTCAGGGGCATTCCGGGAGTCTTGTGGAAGCCAGGGGGGCAGTTTGGGGAATTCGATCAGAGGGCGCGTTTGGCAAAACGTAAAAGCATGGACACGGAACCCTTTGTCGCCACGTGCCTTGGCGTCGGCCGCAAGCTGGGAAGTCATTTGTCTCCTTCCTTGTAGTAGCTTCTCTTTCCACCACCCATGACTTTCCATTTAGGTTCAAATGTTTCCCTACCATGTTTTTTCACTACATCCAGATCTACTGGTTCAATCTCGTTAAAATAATTGGTATTTCCGTGAAAAAATAAATGTTCTATCCGTTTTGTTTGATGTAATTTACATGTTTGTTTGGAAATAAATAATAATAAAATACTATATAATTTGACCTGTTTATTTATTCATTTTCTGTAAATCCCATTTACTATGAGCTTAATGACCTATTTGTTTAATGGTATTAGTAGACTCTACATTTTCTAATGCAATAGAAAAGTTTAATCCGAAGTGAATACATTGATACTTTTAAAAATGATGTGACTTGATTATGATTAATAGATAATTTTTGTTTTTTTAAATATATTGTCATAAATTTTATCTCTAACTTGTAATATTAAAAATTATTTATTGAAAAAAACAATCTCTTAAATGAAAGTGAAATAAAAGTAAATGTATTTTTTTTTAAAAATCCGTGGGACTTGGCTAAAGTTTCGTTCTAAAATGCGAATAAATAGGCATAAAGCAATAATGAAATTTACACTTTATCAAAGTATCCTCATGTAGGTAAAAAAAAAAAACCGAGTATCCTCATGTTGTGCTTGTGTAGCTACTCTCCTTCCTCTTTTCTTCAATGAACTTCGTATCCATTTTTAAAAGAGAGTATGCACAGTTGTTAAAATGCTACGGGAGTTGTTAGTGACATATAATGTTCGTCAAAGGAGTTATTAGTGGCATATAATATTATATGCCTCTATTAAACAATTTTTTCGTCTGTTGAATTTTAAAAAAATACTTCTGTTTCAAAGGCATATAATCATTTTTGCCATAGGACATAATCGATTTTATGTCATTTTGTGACACGTAGATGGCTAAAATTTGTATACAATTAAATAATAAAAAGTAAAAACCACACACACATATATATATATAAAGGGCAAAATGATATCTTCATTTATGTATCATTTTTTCTTTTCTACATACAAAACAAACTTAATTTAAATATTTTTCCTTTTGCTCCACTTTATCTTAGTTCAACCAAACAATTTTAATTTCTATTCTATTTGTACTATATTTTCCTTTTATTTATTTATTTATTTTTCTTTTATCTCCTATTTCTTTTCATTCTTTTTTTTTCCTCACAACTAAACAGAAGCTAACACTTTTTTTCAATGGATAGTTCTTTTGCTCACAATTAATTACGTGTTTTGTTTCACATTTACCCAATGAATGTCTCTTCAGAAGTAATGAAAAATATATGTGAATAACCAATGTTTAACTAATTACAGTCTAAGTACAATGGACAGATGAAATTATATGTGCAAAAACTCATATATAATGGATAAAACATAATTAGAATAAAGAAGAATAATGTGTTTAAATAACACACATAATTAAGTGTGCCCTATAAAAATTACAATGAAATCATGAAAAAATTGAAGCAATTATTTATTGTTTCACTTTTAAGAAAAATTAATTATTTTTTTCTCACCATAATTCTATTCAAAACACACTATAAGTTATTTAATCATGAGGTGGAGTATGATTTTACAGGCATAAGGTATCAACAAGGTGCAAAAGTGGTTACTAATATGTGGCCTCAACCTAGTGAGAAAGGTGGTAAATCCTTGGAAATATGTTGTTTTGGTCATAGATTTATGGCTAAAGTTGATTCTATCCCTTCTCAAGCTGCATGATGTAATGGTGAATATAAATAATATTAATGGTGTTGATGATGCATTACAGGATATAAATATATAAGCCACTTGCATATATATATATATATATATATATATATATATATATATATATATATGATTAAACTAATCTTGCCATGTGTGCTTCTCTCAAGGGGTTACTCATGATGAATCAAAACTATATGAAACATCTTAAATTAAGTTCAAGTGCCTCAAAGGCCTTTAGAGCATCTCAATTACGATCACAGTACATAAATGATGCCAATAGTCGTAATATAAGATTTTGAGCATTCACTTCCTTAAATTTAGACTTCTCTAGGATCATTTTGAAACAATATTCAATAATTTTTTGGACAAAATAATGTATCTACAAAACGAATTGTGCATTTTTTTAGTGTGTGAATGAAAATTGGCAAAATTAGTCTTGAGGTGAAGTATTTTATTTTGATTTTTTTGTCTTAAAAAAAAGTTAATAGTAAAAAATTATTTTATTTTTTCCAATACAAAATTACCTAAATTTAATTTAATTTAAAATCAAATTTAAACCTAACATTAATTCTTTCATGTGCGACTAATGTCAGGTTTAAATTTGATATAATGTTAGGTTTAAATTTGAATTAATCACAAAGAAAATGTTACTAACAGTAAGCTGGAATTTTAGCATGGGTGACATTTAGTATAATGTCATTATGTGAACAAAAAAAATGTGGTATCATTTAATTGTTTAAGCAAAGCGTTCCCCTTCTAGAACTAGTAACGTGCGTACCGCTTGCATTTATGGAAAAAAAAGAAGATAAAATCAAATATACGAATTAAGTGTAAATCCAAAGCAGTAAACTGAAATTTTGGCATGGTGACATTTGGTATAGTGTGAATGAACAAAAAAATGGTGCTGTTTTTATTGTTTATAGCAATAGCAAAGAGTTCCTCTTCTAGAACTAGTAACGTACGCACCGCTTGCATTTATGAAAATAAAATATAATTTCAGATACGAGAAAATGTTGATAACTTATTTTCTCTAATTTGGCAGATCCAAAAACTTTAACCCCAACCCATATCGTAAACAAGGCCAAAACGGGATTGTCAATAGCCATCAAGAACATGAAAGGTTTCTGTACACAAGCTTGTACGTCACAAGTCATTTCTCCCTGGTTCTCAATACACACAAGCATACAAACAAAAACAAGTGGAACAAAAAGTATAATAATAAAAGAAGGGTAAACTAACCTTTTAATTAGGATATTGGTTGAAAAATTTAAAAAGAATATTTCTAATATAAATTATAAGAAAGCATAAAAAAATATAAATAATATAATTTTCAGCCTTTCAATAATTTTTTTATTTTTAAACAATATTTTTAGGATACTAATTAACATTTATGAAAAAAAATAGCAACCGAAATAAAATACCACATCCCAATTGAAAAAACAGCCCCCTAAATCCTAATTTAATTTCCTGATTTCTCTATATTTATTATTTAAACGGTGGGACCCTTTATATACAGTTCGGCCGCCAGCTTTGTCGACTCTTTCGTCTCCGTCCATCCCGTCGTTCCTTTGCGTTTGACTCTCTTCATTCTCTCTCTCTCTTTCTCTCTCTAAACCTCTCTCTGTTGTGTTTCTCTCTCCACCACTCCTTCTTATCACTGTCTTCCTCATAATATTGTGATCTCTCTGAGTTAGTTCCCTCTGTGAAAACACATACATATAAAGTCTTCTCCTTTGTTTAGCCGACAAATCAATCCAAAGGGAGAGATAACCCATTACCCACCCTCTTCTCTCAAGATAAGAGCTTTTTTTTTTCCCCTTTCTGTCTCTATTTTCCATGTATTATGAGGCGGAATAAAGGGTCGTTTATCGTGACTGTGAGGATCACTTTTTGAGCGTGCTGCTTGGATTCGGGTTTTCGTATTTGCTATCGAGAATAAGAGAGGAAGAATAAACATGACTGGAAGTAATGAAGTCAACCTCAGTGAATCTAAGGTAAAAATTACTAAAATCCATCTGGGTTTTGTTTTCACTTCCTATTTTTATCTGAAACCTGGTTGTATATATATGTTTCTGTGTCCTCCTTGGTTTGTTTCTTCTGTTTGTGTTATTTGGGGTCTTGTTGATGAAGGGTTGCGGGGATGAAGAGGGACCGGGGGGGGGGGGGGGGGGGGGGGGGGGGGGGGGATAATGTTTTAAAACTTTTGGCTTCAATTGCAAGGCTAAGGACGGAAAACATATCTGAGTTTCAGAGAGTTGTCTCTCTCTCTCTCTCTCTCTATATATATATATATATATATATATATATATTTTTTTTTTTTTATTACCTTTCGGGGTGTAGTTAATAATGGTGGCACTTACCGGATGATACTCTTTTTTGGGGTTTGTTTAGTTTTTCTTCTACTTTGTATTTCTTCCCGGTTTCTTTTTCTGGTAAGTTGGAAAATTCCAGTTTGATTTGCTGGCGCAAGATGCAAATTCCTCTCTTCTCATGAAGATTTTGTAAGGCGGCGTGCCCTTTTGTAATCCTTGGTTTTGCTCTTATTTGTCAACGTTTCCTTTGATAAAATTTGTTGCTTTTATCTTATAAATAAATCTGCTAATAGTGCCATCTGTGATACTCTCAGCTTAGTGCCGTGGTTTTCTTATTAGAGGAGTCAATATATGCAGTTTTTCTTGTAACTACAACAGTGTTAAATGGAGTGCTTTGTAGTTTGTTCATATGGATAAGGTACTAACTTCTAATTATATCTTCAATCTTTTGTAGAGTGTTGTTCCACTCAACACTTGGGTGCTTATCTCCAATTTCAAGCTGGCTTACAATCTACTAAGGCGTGCCGACGGAACGTTCAATAGAGAGTTGGCGGAATTCCTGGACCGCAAGGTCCCGGCTAATGCAATTCCTGTTGATGGTGTATTTTCTTTTGATCATGTTGAACGAAGCACCGGGCTCTTCAATCGGGTGTATCAACTAGCTCCTGAAAACATGGGTCGGTTTATAGAGCTTGAGAAGCCCTTGAGCACCACTGAGATAGTTCCTGTTATAATTTTCTTCCATGGTGGAAGCTTCTGTCATTCATCTGCTAACAGTGCTATCTATGACACCTTCTGCCGCCGCCTTGTGAACAATTGCAAGGCTGTGGTGGTTTCTGTGAATTACAGGCGATCACCAGAATATCGATATCCATGTGCCTATGATGATGGCTGGGCTGCACTTAACTGGGTTAAATCAAGGACATGGCTTCAGAGTGGAAAGGATTCAAAGGTTCATGTGTACTTGGCTGGTGATAGTTCAGGTGGTAACATTGCTCATCACGTGGCTGTGAGGGCTGCTGAGGAAGATATTGAGGTGCTAGGTAATATTCTTCTTCACCCACTGTTTGGTGGGGAGAAGCGAACCGAATCGGAGACGAAACTGGATGGGAAGTACTTTGTGAGGCTGCAGGACCGTGACTGGTATTGGAGAGCTTTTCTCCCCGAAGGGGCTGATCGTGACCATCCGGCTTGTAACCCATTTGGCCCCAATGGTAAAAATCTTGAAGGGCTCAAGTTTCCCAAAAGTCTTGTTTGTGTGGCTGGTTTGGATCTTCTCCAAGATTGGCAATTGGAATATGTGGAAGGTCTCAAGAATTGTGGCCAAGATGTCAACCTTCTATACCTAAAGGAGGCAACTATTGGTTTCTACTTCTTGCCTAATAATGATCATTTCTATACCCTCATGGAGGAGATAAAGAACTTCGTCAACCCTAACTGTTAATATACTACTTAACCTTACTTAAAGGATCCCATACATAACTAAAAGCCTGACATTTCACCTGGGTAATCTTTTTCTTCAATTTTTGTATCTCTTTTTTTCTTTCTTTCCCAACTTTATAGTGGTGGTGTGTAGTTATATAAATTGTGTAGTGCTACTACTGCCATAACATCTATGGTGGTGAATCTGAGCTTTATGTAATCGGTGGCTACTGCTTCCTGTGCTGTGCTCATATCTGTGAATTGCATGGCGTTGTATGTTAAGGACTTCGGGTGGAGTTTTCTTATGTGACTATATATGAATGTGAAAGGGTCCCCTTTGGCAAGGAAATGACAATAACCCCGTGGATCCCAAAAGATGATTAAACATAAGGATGAGAGGTGTTCTTTGGAAAGGGAAGGGTAGTAACCCCTTTGATCCCTAAATGGTAGTTATAGATAAATGTTTATAAGGACACCCTCTTTGACAAGGAAAGGGTCTCTGTTCCCATTGGTCTTCAAAAAGCGGTGTCATCCTTTTATTACTAAAGAAGCAATTTTAGTGGGATCTTGGGGAAGGATTTTTAATTGAATTTTTAATTCAATTTTCACATATCTTTATGTGTAGATTCTGTTCTTTCTCAAAAACTATGAAGATTTACATTGAGTTAAAAAAATGGCTTTTATTAATTATATATTTTATTAATTTTCATATATTTTTTTTCATATTTTATTAATTAAAATTAATTATTTAATTAATTTAATTTTAAATATTTAAAGGTGGAGTTCATGTCGAATTATTAAAATTATCTAAAATCTTAATTTGAAATTTACTAATAAATAAAAAAATGTCATAAATCTTAAAAGATCTTCAATCCTATGTGATATGTGATATTATGAAGTTCATAAAAAAGTAGTTTGAATACTAAAGATTGGGTTCTCTTTAACAAAAAAAGGATAAGGATGTATGACAAAAGTAAGTTGGACTATACTTGAGTCTCAGATTATGAGTTCAAATCTATCAATATAACGAAAAAGAAAGGAAACAAGAAAGTAAAAAATTAAATATTTTTATATTGCATGATTGCATCACAAAATTTAGGGAAAATAAAATGTATGCTCAAAAGATAAGTTGTTGAACCATCTATGGATATAGCATTGTAAATGTCCAATTGTATACTGTAAACTTTGAAAGTATTTAAACGAGAAATAAATTAACTATGACATAGAAATAGATTAAAGCAAAGCTTATCATATTGCAACTTTTCAAACGTGGTTCATGTTGTCCTGAAGTTGAAGATACCTAATTAGTATTTGGTAAATCCTTATTAGTGATAGTAAGTTAATTATTTTATGAAAAATTAATCTAATGTCTTGTTTTGAACAAACATGATCTTATGTCAATTATCTATTATTTGCAAATGATATCACTACTTCCTTTTTTATCATTATTTTGTCATTGAATATTAGTATTTTGTCTTTTAATGCGTAACATTTTCAACATATACGTGAGGTTCATTTAACTATGACCCTAATTTATAAATTTTGGTTCTGTATATTGTTGGAGTTTAATTATATTTGTCTTTAAATACACATATTGTATGATATGATTTATAAATAATTTTATCTCTTATATACTTGATTATGAGTTTAATATTTGACTTGTATTTACACAAAAAAATAAACATACTGGTGAGGTTCAACTTTTCTTGGAGCCTTTGTTGGATTTTAATTGTATTCTAAACCAAATAAAGGTTGTTGAAAAAAAAAATCTAAATGCCTCAAAATATGAACAAATTAAAATGCGCCCACACAAAAGAGGAAACTATGGTAAATTTTGGAATATTAAAACTTAAATATGATTAAATGAAGAAAAAAAAAACACACTCACATGATGTTAATTAAATTACATTTTTTATATAAAAATATATGTTTTAAATCATTCATAACTAATTAGTCATGCATTGTGAATGTTATAATCTCATTTAATGTAACTAACAAATCTGCCAAGATAAATAGAAATATATATTATTATTATCATAAAAATTGAGCTATAATTTAGATAGGATAATGAGATTTTATATTCAAAAAGCTAGTTAGGAATTCTTTATTTTTTTCAACCTAATTGCTCTTTTGATTTTGGAAAAAACTATAAAAGAAAAATCAATAAAAGTACCACATCTGTTATTTGGTTTGGTTAAACACTCTTAATAAATAGTAAGTAAGATACTTGTAGTTGCTGGTATAAGTTATTTAAAATTACTAAATATCCGAATTATAAACATGGTAAGTTATTTTATTTTTTTTACTTCCCCTTAAACATATATTTTAAAATTATTTTTTAGTATAAATGTATCTTTCAATAAACATCAAGCACAATTCAATTTTTAACAAAAAATAATTAAAAATAGTCTTAATTACACATTTTACTATCAAATTTTATCATTTTATGAATTTTATCATCCAAATTTTATTTTTGTGAATTTTATTATTCAAGTTTTTTTTTTATTTGTGTATATTTTACCTATGCTGACATGTCATTAAAAAGTTATATTGATAATAAATGTAAAATGTAAAAACTTGAATGATAAAATTCATGATAAATAAAATATATAAAAATTAAAACTTAAGTGATAAAATGTAAGAAAAATAAAACTTGAATAATAAATTTTTTTAAAAAATCTTGAGTAATAAAATTCACAAAATAAATAATGATGGGATGATAAAATGTGATGTTAAACCTTAAAGGTAACTGGAAATAGAAATAACAAATAAAGAAGAAAATAAAATAAATATAAAATAGAGATTGTGTGTCGCGGCTGCTTCTCCGTGCACATGCAGAGTAGAGAATCTTGTTCACCTTCACCCAACCGCTTTATCCAATATTTAATGGTAATAGTAACATCATATATATATATATACACATATATCTTGGATGATTGATTGTGTGCCAAAAGCAGAAAAATCCGTCGAATGTTACCCTTTTGGTTACATTACATATATTAGCTCAGAATCACTTCTCAGCCAAAGTTCTTTAAGAGGTATCACCATTCACTACTATACTATTACTATTTATTATCCCAAAGATTTACATAATTAAACCATAGATGTTTCCTCTTTTTATTTATTTTCGTTCATATAATTTGTGACACGAATTCCTTGGTTTGACTGTTTCAGTTGACTTTCAGTTTGTTGTTATAATGATGATTTTGCTCATGCACGGTGAAAAATTATTTGTTAGGGATAAGGGGAACGGGGTTCTATAATTCCTAATCATTCCTGCTTTTGCTTGCTTTCTAGTAAAGTTTTAGTTTTTGACTATGACGATGATGTTTCTGGAACATGGAAAAGGGTTTTGAGTGCAGCGAGGTGGGGTTGTTTTAGTTTCGCTAATACTCTTCAGAATTAAGAATGTCATGAATTATGATGTTTACCAAATTCTCTTACCCTGGAACCTTATATTTGTCGTGGGAAGGTTGTTGAATTTCTTTAAATTTAGTGCCTCAACACAGCATACCAACACCATTTTAAGGGGAAAACCAGAGTCAGGCCCTGCTTGAATAAATTTCTCAATAAATACTTTTATAGGAGAAAAAAATAAGAAGGTAAAATGAATTAAACTTCTATCATAAGTTAAAATTAACTTATGCATAGGTTAATTTACAAAAGTTATCTCATTTAGCTTCTCTGAAAACTGATTTTAACTTTTGCATAAGCTAAGTTTAACTTACCAGATGAACTTAATTCATTTTATCTTCTTATAGTATTTGTTGGAAAGTTTTATCCAAACCAGTCCTTAGCCTAGAAAGCTCTTCCAAATCAATACTAATATCCAGATGTTTTTCTCAAGGAAAGATCTTAACTTTCTAGGTGAGAAATGAAATAGATTTATCTTTGACTGATCATTGTTTCATTTTTTTTCCTTGGCTAACAATGGTTTCTAATTATTTATATGAAAAATGAAATCTGAAAATTTACTCATTTTTGTGGCTATAGCTTCTTTGTCTGTAGGATTTAGAACACGGAGATTGTATGAAGATTTTGCAGGAGATAAGATGCACCAGCATTACAAAAATTTTGTGTATTTCTGTGAATAGTTATGTATGCCACATCCAGTGCACTTTACATTGACGAAATGGGTTATGCTATGAGTAGACTAGAGATAGAATCCGGTCTCTGTGTAGATGGAGATGCAATTCAAGAAGATTCTAGTAGTGGACAAACTAAAAGGCCATTAAAAAATTTAGACAATGAAATTGCTCAGATAACAAAGTTGAAGTCAACACCCCATCAACAATTAGTCCAAGTTGGAACTGGAAGGCCAGAATTGCCTGTTTCTCCTGTGAAGATGCTGGCAGGTCGGGAATCTAATTACTCGGGACGGGGGAGGTTTTCTTCAGCCGATTGCTGTCATATTTTGAGCAGATATTTGCCTGTAAATGGTCCCTGGCTTATTGACCAAATGTCTAGTAGGGCTTATGTCTCCCAGTTTTCAGCTGATGGTTCTCTTTTTATTGCTGGGTTCCAGGTAAAACGTTTTCAGCTTCAACATTATATGCATGCTATAGTTTTCCAATGAAATTACTTTGCAGGGAAGTCACATAAGAATATACAACGTGGACAGAGGTTGGAAAGTTCAGAAGAACATTCTAGCTAAAAATTTGAGATGGACAATCACTGATACATCTCTTTCACCTGATCAGTGCTATCTAGTAAGTTACTGTGTTCTACATCCTTTTAATCCTTTTCTTATAATTCTACTATTGTCAGGCAGCCTCAGGCTTTTTCTTATGGCATTTGTACTTTTCATTTTCAGGTTTATGCCAGTATGTCACCCATTGTACACATTGTAAATGCCGGATCTGCTGAAACAGAGTCCCTAGCAAACGTTACAGTAATCACAACTAATGCTACTCCCTCCCCCTCCCTCTCCTAATTTCATAAATATTGCAATTGCTTTAAATGCTACCAAATATTACAGAGCAATAGATATTAAAAAATTGGATTTTCATGATATGTGTCAATCATTTCTGGTAGATTTGGTGTATTTTTTCATTTTAATTGTATTCTTTTCCTGTTTGTAATATTTCTTCAAATACGCAGGAGATACATGATGGTTTGGATTTTTCATCAAATGATGATGGAGGATACTCCTTTGGAATTTTCTGTGTGAAATTCTCAAAAGATGGGAGAGAATTAGTTGCAGGAAGTAGTGGTGATTCTATTTATGTATATGATCTTGAAGCAAATAAGCTCTCACTTCGAATTTTAGCACACACGGTATTGTTACTAGGCATAAATACTACATTTATTTAGCTTCATGTGCTTTAGGCTGTTGTTTGATATCTATTGGTTTATGTATTTTTGTTGCAGAAGGATTTAATTTCATTATTTCATAATATAATTGTAGTCTCTACAGGCTATATAGAATTGATTCTGCATAACATGAAGGGCAGTTTTATATTCTGTGTGATAGATTGCTCAACTGAATATGAAACACTCTATGTATTGGCAGTGCCTTTACAGCAGTGCATGTGAAATTTTATTTGAGATTGTGTTTCATTGATATATTTGGAAATAGAAGTTAAAATGTACAATAAATTTGAAGAACATGCATAGATTTTCGTATCCTAAGTAGGAATCTTGATTTTATTCCTAGATTCTCTTTGCTAAGTCTATGTTTGCTTAAGTGCAAAATCAAGATCATTTGAGTGAATAACTTTGGTTATGAAATATGGAATTACTACTTGTAATGAACAGACTTTCTGCACTATCTTTTTGGCTGAGGGGCACATTGAAGGTCTAATCCATTATTTGCCTTTGTAATATCTGGAATAGATAATCCAGAGATGGTACGAATAACCTTGCTGGAGAATCACTCTGCTTCTTAGTACCCCTACCTCACCGCAAGCTACCAAAAGAAATTAAAAAATAAAATGTCCAAGCCAAAAAATATGAATTGGATTGGACTTAAATCCTTTTTCATTTCTGTGCAGAAGTTATTTTCCTATTGTGATAACTTCTGATGGTTCAAAAATATTAATCCATAGAGGTTCTAACATTTGGTTTTCATTTTATGTCGCAGTCTGATGTGAACACTGTATGTTTTGCTGATGAAACTAGCCATCTTATTTACTCTGGGAGTGATGATAGTTTCTGCAAGGTTTGTTCTACACCATAAGATGGCTTTTATTTTCTGTCAAGATATTATGTTCTTTTTCCCTTTGAGTATCACAACTTTTGATTTTATACATGGGAAGTGGTGGCCATCTTTTACATAGGAAGTCAATCTCAGTCATATGAGGTTAAATAAATATATATTGAGCCTGAAAGTTATTAGTTGAGAGACAAGTGTGAGAGTTCTTTGCTTTGGTCAGTCACTTATTGCAGAAATTCCATATCTAATAATTAGGATTGTTTCATCCTTTCCCCCAATTTTTGGTGAAGGATAAATTCTAATACACAAGTTTGGTTAGGTCTGGGATCGGCGCTGCTTAATTGCTAAAGGCAAGCCAGCAGGGGTTTTAATGGGACACCTTGAGGGCATTACATTTATTGATACCCGAGGAGATGGACGTTATTTCATTTCAAATGGTAAAGATCAAACCATCAAACTTTGGGACATACGCAAAATGTCATCCAATGTTACCAGGTATTTTTTTCTTACCAGGAATATTCTGATTTCCACAGTTTTTGAATTGTAAGCTTATATGTTTTGACAAAAGGAAATAAATAATGAGTAAATTAAACTTTGGGCCCATATTTTTTCCTGATTTTACTTTGCCACCTTATAGTTTAAAAAGTATGAATAAAGCAACGGAGAGATAAAGATTTATACATTTGTTGATTTGGAAATTTTTTAAATTAAAATAAAATTTTGATAAAAGATATACTCATGTACTCATGGTGATAGTGTTTACTTATGCTAATGTCATCAAATAGATGAATGTGAAATTTAATAAGGAAAAATAATGCTTGTAAACTACCATGTGAAATATGCCATGTCATCTTATGTATTTAGTCACTGGAAAACAGCTATGATGCTCAGATATGATATGTGTATCTGATACGATTATTTCAAAAATATATAGGATACAATACATGTAAGATACATACTTAGAAATTGTAAAAAATCATAAAATATATAATTGCAATTCTGCAAACCCAAATTAATTAAAAACATATTTGTTGAACTTTAGTAAAAACAAAAAAAATTACAATTCGTTGTCATCATAAATTACTTTTTATTATTTACATATAAGAAAAGTACTATGAATCTCCTTCCTTTCTTGAAATCATTCATAAAGAAAAAAATTTCTATTTTTGGTACATTAAAGGACAATTACGTATTATACATATGTGTTTCATTTAGTTGTATTGGATTTTCATAAAAATACTTTAAAAGCTTGGTACGTTATCGGTGAAGTATCCAAAGAGTATCACTATTGGTACGAGAAGTAAATTGAATTATTGGTGTTTCATAGTTTTGGATACTTCGTGGATATGTATTGGTGAAGTATCCAAGAGTATTGATATCGGATACGTATCCGATATGGATACGTGAGGCAAATTGGAGTATCGGTGTTTCATAGGGAAACAACAATCAATTGAGCTGATAATGGAAAATTGAGATGATATATTGTTCATGACTCAATCTTCTTAACACATGTCTGGAATAAATAAGATTACTGAAGGTCGTATTAGCGTAATATATAGCTGATGAGTATTGCTATGCTGCTGATATATAACAAGATACAGATTCAGTTATGCCCACATTTCCATAAGGTATCATGGTGGAATTTGAATTTATCTTAATTCTTAAATGAATCTATCAGTTAATTACTTAATTATGCTTGTGACATTATATATATCAGACTATGAGGCTGATTTTTTCAATTATCTACGAAGCATTCTTAGTTTCTTACTACAATCCATCGGGAAAAATGCAAAATACTGGAAATTTTATGTAATTTTGTTTACAGAATGATGTGTCATGTTGGACTCATGATTCTGTCTCTATTTGTGTTTGCATGACTGTGGGAAATTGAAGATCTTAGAATGATTTTCAGAATTCAGTCTTGCATGTGATATTTATAGATCTTAAACCTAGCTTATGATGTCTGTTCCTTTCCAGGATTATGATATTTCTATCTAGATGAAATTGTTGTCAATGCAATGACATACTATAACAGATTTTTCTCTATTCCAGCAATCCTGGGTATAGGAGTTATGAATGGGATTACAGGTGGATGGATTATCCACCGCAAGCAAAAGACTTGACTCATCCTTGTGATCAGTCAGTGGCTACTTATAGAGGCCATTCGGTCTTACGCACTCTCATCCGCTGCTATTTCTCCCCAGCATTTAGGTGAGCACTAAGCTTGCATTGCTCTGTAATTATTGTTCCTTTTCTTGTCATGGTCCTCTTTTGATCTTTTTCTTCCTTAAAGTTGCAATTGTTTGCCTGAATCAACAAAACTGTTTGTAAAACTCTGCTTTTTTTGGGGGAGGGGGAGAATAAAAACAAGTTGTGTCAGGTTCATATGGGACCAGCATGCAGCTTGCTTAGCATATTTTGAAACTGTTTTTTTCAAGCAAAACTTTGACTTTTGAATTGTTGCCAATTTGATTAATTTTGCTTGCCTAATGTTTATCTTCAAATTTACAGCACGGGCCAGAAGTACATCTATACTGGATCACACAACGCATGTGTTTATATATATGATTTGGTATGTATTTTAGTTACTACTGCTCTAGCACTGTATCCATGCTGTATAATTGGGAAAACATTATTTAGGTACAAGTTAACTAAAAAAAGTACATTCCTAAAAAATGACACTGATATCCCTTATATTAAATGGAAATCCACCTTTTTTTATCTCTATCCATGTTTCATTTTTTGAGGTAAAATTGTGGATTATGATATATTTCAAGCATGGGTAATAAGACTACAGGTTTCTGTCTTCATTACCCATACAATGGCTTGCTTAAAAGGAAACACTTATCACACTGAGATGAACACCTTTGCTGACTCTACATAAAATTCCGCGATGTAGCTGCTGTGAATAAAATTGTAGAGGAAGAATGGTGGAACGTGATGGATATCCTCTTAAGCCGCCATGCATGAACATACTTCATCCTAATCAGGAAATTTTGCAGTTAGATTGTGCTGTTTGTTTATTTGAAAAGAAAAAAAAAAAACACAAAACACAAAACAAAAAGTTCAAGCTGGTTCTCTTCTGATGGTAACTTCGATAATTCACCACAGGTGAGTGGAGCTCAAGTTGCAACACTGAAGCACCATAAATCACCTGTGAGAGATTGTAGTTGGCACCCTTTCCACACTACGCTTGTTAGCTCTTCTTGGGATGGAGATGTTGTGAAATGGGAATTTGCTGGGAGTGGTGATACACTAGCCTCTTCAACTAAGAAGAGGGTATGGACAAGACATTTTTATGAACATTACCGATGATGTCAGTCAAAAAATCATTTATGAAAAAAATGATCTGGGAGATCCATACCCTGTTGTTCATGAAGTTGTATGGGATGTTTTGACATAATAAGGCATGACGCGAGCTGTCACAAAATCTTGGTACATAAATAGCCATATAAATTGAGATTGAAATTGATTCATTAGTAACGCTGTGCCTGTAATAAATTATCTATATTCTCCCAATTCGTCATTAATTGGTGCGGTCTTCTTGTGGTGAAACTAGGTTGCTGCATGGTGCTTTCGCTGAAGCATTTACACGTACACCGTACCCCTATTTATTGTGGAGCACCTTTTGTAAAGATTAGGAATAAAGCTAATAATGCTTCTGGTTACTTCAAAGTTAGGCTGTTTTCCTTCAGATAGCTGTAAACCATAGAAAAAACACTGATAGCATATATTTGCCAAAACGCCACTGCCAAGATGCCCATATTACTGTGGTTGTGCCGTTGTGGGTGTTATGAGAATCTTAATTCATAGTCCCATCCTTTGTTGTCTTGTTTTGGTCATTTATCGTAGTATTATTTTCTCTGTCACGATACCTTAGTTCCTGGATTTTGATAGAAGTAGCACACATTATTGGCTTTATAGAAGAGCAGGTTGATTTATAAAAAGCAGAAGTGTTCCAAAATATTATGAGTTTTACCTTTTAAAGAATGGAGAAATTTTCTCACATTATTGGCGTGTGAGATAGCTGTTTCTCGGAAAGGGTCACACTTCCGAAGGCGTTATCTTAACAAATTGTAAAACTATGGGGGACCCTTCGCTCTGCCGTCTGGATATTGGTAATGAAAGCAAAGATGTTATTCTAAGCTACAAACAAATTATGAGATGATAAAAAGTGAGATTCCATGAGGAAAATGGCTGAAATGCCGAGTAAATTTAGTACACTCAGTACTATGAAGACAACAGAACATGGAGGGTTGGGTTGGGGCCTCCTCCGACAGAAAAAGGCTATATACATTTTAATTTTTGGCGACAACGGTCTGATTTAATTTTAAGAAATAATTTATTTATTTAAAGGCAAATTGCAAAAGATTGCTATTTACTATTTCCAAGAAGATTTTCTATGTGAAGATTAGGGGTAATAAAAAATTCCATGAGGATTGGCTAAAAAATTGAAAAATAGAAGTTAAACTTAATGATGATGGGTTTAATCATATGTTAGCAGATACAGACATGCATTATGCCAAAACTTTTAGCGTGTAATCTGATCTAGAACATTTTATCTAACAAGGCAACAACCGGAGACAGACAAAGTAAGTTTAATTCAACCACACCTAAACTCGCTTCTTTTCTCTTGTTTTCTACTCACATTTACTTTTTTCTATGATGCTTTCACATTAGCTGCTTCATGTGCTCTTCAGTAAATTTAATCCAACCCTACCTAATCTCAGTTCTTTTTTCTTGTTTTTTTCACATTTGCTTTTTACCATGATGATTCCCTGTCGCCACACTCGCAAACACAGAGGGCGGAAAAAGAGTGTCCAGACCCAAGACTCAAAAGGCTTACAATTGCAATGCAGAAAAGGATACGAACATTGTAGGGAGCACCTACTCGTGCTTATGGAAAGCTAAAAAAAGCTGAAGAAACGGTAATTGCATATAATGGCCACCACTCCACTTCCCACAAAAGGATAGAATCTGAAATTTTGTAATCATGTGTCACACAATTATTCTAAAAATAAGTAAAAATTGAAATGATGGAACAATCACCAATTGGTTACATCACAGCAAATTTTACACATTACAGCTCTTCTCTTCCAATAATATTTACCAAAGTTATGAACGCGCGGGGTGCCACACCACGGTATAATCTTTGGAGCTTCTTACCATGACCCTAGCTAGAAGCATTTTAAATGAGCCAAAGAAAAACAAAATAAAACAAAAAGGATTCCAAATGCCAAGATGAGAAGTGCTACTTCAATAAAATGCCCCCTACTATTGATTCGATAAATGAGAAATGAAACCCATCAAATTTTATAATTTTCAATATATTTGAGTCAATAATTAAAGACTGGTGTGTTAACATGACATGACAATAAAAATAAGAAAAAGAGTGAAAAGATTTATTTACAAGACATGACATAATAGTTTGAACTGATAGAGATAGCATCATTATAATGACCAATAACCTTTTGCTTTGATTTCCTAATGGACTAATCATATTACATTAGTAATATAGATAATAACCATGATCATAAAATCATAATAACATGTAGAGTCTCGCATCAGACTTGAGAGAAGCTCTTGGATCAAAATAGTAGCCAGGGTTTCTAAATCTAATCCAAAAATATTCACAATCATCATCTTATTCATTCCCCCATAGTTATCACAAGATTAAATAATAATGAATCAAAAGGGAAAGAAAGAGAAGGAAAGGTATATGATTTTAATCGGGATCGGGATCAGGATCAGTCCTTCAAATCCTTCAGCTGGTTGCACTGCGTAGTAGGCCTGGTTTTCTCTTTGCCAGCCCTCAAGGGGCAGGGCGTCTCTACGGGCGGGACCATGCAGTTATACTGCAGACACAGCGAGCTTCTTTCTGGAATCACCGCCGTTGGGCTTATCTCAATCCCCGTCAGATAGTTATGCTGCAAGTAAAGTATCTGAATGCTCGCGTCCAGCAACCGCTCCACAAAGCTAGCCGGAACCCGACCCGTGAACCGGTTGTTGTTCAGGTAAAGATTCTGCACTGTCGCCAGCATCGGTGATATCTGACCGTACAACCGGTTGTAACTGAGATCAACGGTCGGGATGGAAACCTGATCCACGGGCTGGACCGGGCCCGAGAACAGGTTCCTTTCTAGCTGCAGATTTGTCAGCGGAAAGGAAAAGATATGGCCCGGGATTGGGCCCGTGAACTTGTTTAGGCTTAGGTCCAAATAGTTGAGCTGGTCGAGGCGGGCCAGGAGTCGGTCCATTGGGCCCGTGAGCTGGTTCCAGGAAAGAGAGAGGTACTGGAGAGAGGGAGGGAGAGAGTTGGGAGGGAGCGAACCGGAGAGAGCGTTGTGCTTCAGATCGAGCCGGGTTAGTGTGTGCGACTCGAACCGGGGAACCGAACCGGAGAGGCGGTTGTGGCAGAGGATTAGGTTTGTTAGCTCCGGTAGGGTTCCTACCGTTGGAGGAATGCGTCCTGTGAGCTGGTTGTAGCTGAGATCGATGGTTCGGAGGTTGCGGAGTTCTCCCAGCTTGGTCGGAATTTCGCCGGAGATGAAGTTGCGGTTGACGCCGAGGAACCTGAGGTTCTTCAAATCGGAGAGCGTTTCAGGGAGGGGACCGTATATCCGGCCGGGAACGACGGTGAACTCGGCGAGCGCCGAGAGCTTGCCGACGGAGGGGTCGAGGCGGCCGGTGAGGCCGGGAGAGCCAGCCCTGGGGTCGCCAAGGTTGAGCGCGATGACCTTGTCGGAGTCGCAGTAAACGCCGGCGAAGTTGCATGGGTCTGCGGTGAAATCCCAGGAAGAGAAGAAATCGGAACCAGGCATGTCTTCCAGAGCTTTACGAATGTTTTGCAGAGCGAGGAAATCAGCAGGGTCCAAAATAGCCTCCAGTTGTAGAAAGCAGAAGAAAAACAGAAACAGTGCATAGGAAGAAGAAGAACTAGTCATGCACTTCGCCATTGAAACCCAATGGACGAAGAAGCAGAAAAGGGGGTTTTTTAAGTGAGAGCAATCACAATTCACAATGAGCAGCAACTAATTGTCAAACACTTTATTTAAAGAATGCGATTAAGCAACTCACTCAATGTATGTATCTGAATGAATAATCTTTTTGTGTTGGCTTCTTAGAGAAGGCGCAAGCTCAAGGAAGAAAAATGGCAATCACTACCATAAACTTCCGCTTTTTGCTTTCTTGTACTTGGTACGCTTTTCTCATCCAACCTACCAAAACTGGGTTAATCAATTATCATTTTTTAATTTTTTATGTCTACAGTAATCATTTTTTATTCTTTTTCTTTCTCGGGAACAGTTACATCAAACGGTTGTCCGAGCCTATTTGGACTCCGTGCCTTAGCCTCGGATGCCACGTCATCACGTTCTGCAGCCTTGCTTCGGCTCTTGTCTCTCCCGAACCACATGCCAAACCATTAGCTCCCGCAGCTGTCAAAATGATTGGGTCGCTGCTAGATATAACTGCGACCTTCATCGACACGGGAAAAAAATATGACACGTGTTAATCATCCACCAATGTCCAAGTCCCACCAAAGCTTATGTGAGAAGGGACACATGAATTCTTTTGGTTAAATATTAAAATAACTCTTAGTTATTTCCTGATCTGAGGACAGTTGCAATAGAAATGAAGTAAAGATTAAAAAAAAAGAGAAATATAAGTTATACAGTATATTAAATTAGTGGAGTATTATCTAGATAAATAAAAAAGTAGCTAGCTTTTTACATACTTAATGTGCAGAATAAAAATAAAAAGCAAGTTATAAAAAATTATTTTATATTAATTAAAAAACAAATTTAATAATAAAATTCATATTGTTCTCTAATTTTTTGTTAGCATAAATTAATTATTATTATTTAAATATTGTATGGTATTAACAAATTTATTTATTTTTGAAAAAACTTGTACATCTTAAATAAGGGCATGTAATGAGAAAATTCCTAGATACTTCCCGCAAGAACAAAAGTTTTAAGATTTCGATACAAAAAAAGGTAAAGGTAAATCGAAATTTACAATAAACAAAATTTAATGGAGTGAAATATAAATTGACGGACAATATGTCTTAGGACAAAATAGAGAAAAACTATAAATTTGGTAAATAATTAGACTAGTTAGTAGGGGTGTTCATCAACCAAAGCAACCTGCGGTGACCGAACCGAAAAATCGATAACCGAAATAACCAAAAATCGAAAAATCGAAAACCGAAAAAAAATGAAAATTTTCACCGGATTGGATCGGTTTTCGGATTGGCTGGTAAAAACCGATCCAATCCAAACCAATTCAATTACCTACTTAGGCTTTTTAGTTTTACATTTAAGTTATGAGTTCAATTTGAAAATTAGAAAATTGTGTTTGTTTTTGTCCAATGAACATGTTTGTAATAAGGTTTCATTGCTCTTTATTTTGTCCAATGAACGTGTTTGTCCACTGAAAATTAGAAAATGATATTTGTTTTTGTCCAATGAATGTGTTTGTTTATGCTAGATACTCCTTATTTTGATAAAAATAAGTCTCTAAGTTTTATTTTTAGACATTTTAAAAAATCGAAAATCGATCCAATCCAAACCGAAAAAATTGGATTGGATTGGATCGGATTTGAAAAAAAAATCAAACCAAATAGATGATCAAATTACCAAATCGAAGGAATTGGATCGGATGATTTTTTGTTTCAAAATCGATTCAATCCAGATCGCGAACACTTCTACTAGTTAGTATCTCTAAATTTCAGATTATCCATTTTTTATTTTTTTCCCTATTCATCTCCCTCCTTCTTTCCCCCTTCTTCTTTTTTTTTTAATTTTTTGATATCTATTATTGAGTTCATCTAACACCGACCTCAATTAATTTAGATTAAAGATGTTGATGTTGATATTGATATTGATATCTTAAAATAAATCTTTTTTCGTTCTTAATAAACAAATTTATTTGTTTTCTTATTTCCTTACTGTCTAGTGTCTACACTGAAAAATTAACCTATGTACAAGTGAGCCAAAAAGCCCAAAAGCCGAAAGATGGGTACCAACATTGTCAGGAAGAGACCCAGGGCAAGTGTGGGGGCTTTTGAGTGAGGGAGTGACTGCCAGCTAAGTTATGCAGTGGATTATCAAATACTCCTGTGACGTAAAATTGGGGTTATCTAATTTTACCCACTTGTTGTTCAAAGCTTCTTCAAGAGAGGTTGGCTAATGGTTATATTATCGCTCCTATGGTATGGGGGGCCTGCCCTATTTCATTACTATATAGCAAAATATAAATAATAAATGTAGTATTCCTTTGCTTTGCTTCCAACTCTGTTTCAAGTAAGGAAGATCACGATTCAAGACGTCAGAAGTTTGATACTATTTGATGCATCAGTTCCATTATTAGCGTAATTGATTGTGATCCATTCTTGCTTAGACTTCAGGCCCCTCACGCAATCCCATACCATAAATGTCACTAATTCGAGACTCAAATAACTAGTACTACCCTCACCAATAAGTCACCCCTCCCCCCCTTTTTTTTTAACATTAAAAATCAACCTAATATCACGATTATCCATAACTAGAAATATTCAACCTATCTATCTTTCTTTCTTTTTAAAGTAAATTATACATGTTTCTTATCATGTTTAAAGAAATTTACATGTTTCTGTTTATTTTGAAAAATTTATATATGTCCCTCTTAGAAGTTAAAAAAATTTATACATGTTTTTCTTTTATTTTTAAAACTTACACAATCTTTAAATATTGTCTATGTATTTGATAATAATAAGTCATATGCATTAACAATTTTATTAATAAAAAAATAAAAAATATTTTTATTCTCATAAATATAAAAATGTTCGAAATTCATATTTTAAAAAAATTTGCCTATTTTTCGTCTTTGCAAAATTCAAATATGATCCTTTTTTGTTGGAATTAACTTTGAGTACATCCAAAATTACGTGTATGTTATTGTAAAAAATATCATGTTTTTTAAATTTTTCTACATTTGTTATCCATATAAGCAATGTCAAAAAAGGTTAAAAAAACTTAATACTTTCTACAAAAACATCCATGTTTTTAGATGTAGCGAAACCTAACTTTAAATCAAAGCTCTAGACCAAAAAGTAACAAGTTTAGACTTTGCAAGTACAAAAATTAGATAAAAAATTTTACAATAATAAATTTCAAATATTTTCAAATTTATAAGGATGAAAACGTAATTTAGTATTTTTTTAATCAAAATTATTAATGCATGTGACTTGTTGTTGTGAAATATTTAGACGATATTTAGGAAATTTGTGTAAATTTTAAAAATAGAATACAAACACATGTAATTTCTTTAAATTTCATAGAATACATTTATAGTTTTCTTAAAACTTTACTGGAGATATGTGTAATTGATTTATTTATTTATTTATTTATTGCTTGTTGTGATTGCCAGCACGTGGGAATAAACCAAACCAATAAATACTTTTTACCCTTTTTATCTTTTGCTTATGAGAAAATAAACGCACACTAATATATCTCTTGGATCGTGGTTTGAAGCTGAAGTAAGCTAAGTCAAATGCATTTTATGGTCAAAGATATATGCATGCTCGAAAGCTTGTTTTGCAATTCACATTCTGCTACGAACTTTCACCAATTACCGTGTGGAACAAAGAGTTCATGCCCCCCTTTTTTTCTTGGATACAGAATGCAAGTCAACATATAACAGAATAAAATCAGCTATCATGTGCTCCACTACGAACTTAGGGAAAGTTTGTTTCGTTTTCCTAAAATGTCCACCTTTTTACCTGTAGTCTATTTCCATCCCTTGTTTACCCCCTTTTCTTTTGCTTGGGTCATAAGCTATAGGGCTGTAAAATCAATTTTTATTTTCAAATAAATCCCATAAAGGCCTATTTGAGGTTGCTGTAAAAGTAGATATATGATTCTATGATTTCTATCTACAATGTTTGCTACACCGACCACACTAGCAGGGTTAGTTATGTTCAATAACAATCATATAAAAAACATGAAAATAAACTTAAAATTTCATGATTTTTATATAAAGATATATTTGTTTATAATTGTGGAAGATCCTTTAATGATATAATAATTTCTTAGAGTCTTATCCTTACAATTCTTGTATCTTCTTTGATAGGGATGAAATACAACTTCCATGGACATACAATGATAACCTTTTATGTTTCTATATATTTCTTTTTAGAAACCAAATGTCTTTTTATATTGCACCTATCAACAATTATCTATTTTATAACTTCTATAATTTCTAATAACTCTCATACCAATATTACCTTTTTACCCTGTTTTCATTAAATCAAAATAATACTAGTTTTATACATGAGATCCATAATGTTTTACAAGTTATCCAATTAAAAAAAAAGAAAGAAAAGGAAGCCTATCTTTTAATTATTATTAGCCTAACATTCTGAACTCTGCAGTGATTTATTTTCTACAAGACGCGGTTACGTTAGGAGCAAGTTTTGTCACAACCCCGCAGGACAATTTCATGTTCTATAACTTATTGTTCTCTAACCTCATACCTAATTATGATTTGGTTAAATTGTTGAGTATGGCCTCTGGTAGAAATTGGTGACAATATGGCAGCAGAGGTAATTGCGACTTGCGAATTAGCTCAGGCAAAAACATAAATGTAACAAAGCACAACCTGGCTAAATAGAAATGTGTGCACCTCAAACTCAAATCCAGCCAAGCAACATAAAGACAAAGATAGAAAGCATTTTTTTGATGAATGTAAAAGAATGATGTCGTCTCTGATGAGTTTGGTCCCAATACACACAAAAGCGAGCAACCATATATAATGCTCTACATTTTATATATGGCTATCCAATTAAACCCACCCCACATCAATTATTTACTATGAATCGTGGGAGGAAGTTCAGAGCAAAAAAATATCCACACATGACCCCCAAATGGTCCAGTTGGAAGTTGCATAACAACCAAAACAACTACTTATTCTGGTACACATAGTCTTCAATTTATGGAGTTTGAGGCACTGGCTTTTGAGCCTTGCGTGGTGATTACTCCATAGTGTATTCATTCCGCATGCGTATTAATGTAACTTCGTTGTACTGTCTTTTTCATCCAGCTTTCTGCTAATGCCTATGATTCTACAAGGTTATTTTTCCACAACGTTTTTAACCCTCTTAATTCCCAATCAGTAATTACATTTTCCAACTATGCATAGATAACAATTAACAAATCTTATGCGGAAAATGTAATTAGGTTCACTTGAATATATATAAGATTAACAAAATTTGAAGATTTAACCTTGATTTAGTGGTAAAGGGTGAAGAGAGGGAGAGATAGGTGAATTAATGTTCTCACTTTTAAATCAACATCAACATCAACATCAACAGCACCTTTAATCCAAATTAATTGGAGTCGGTGGTAGATGAACCTAATGATAAATCGAAAAAGAACAAAAGAGAGAAACAAAGTTAAAATAAAAGAATGGTGAGAAGAGAAAAGAAAAGAAGAAGAAAAGAATTAAAACAAGGGAACTGGAACATAGAACTACTAAAGGGTTTAACCCTCCACCAGACTTATAGCTTTTCTCCACTCCGTCCTAAGACATACCGTCCGCCAATCTATATCTCACTCTATTAGGTCTTGTTTAACTAACTTTCCCCAGATAAGTTTTGGTCGACCTCTACCTCTCTTTGTATCTAGCTCTTGGTAAGAGACTCTTGTTCTGACAGGAGCATCTAATGGCCATCTCATAACATGCCCAAACCATCTCAATTTATACTCTCTCATCTTTTCACATACTGGTACCACTAATATCTTTTGTCTGATATCCTCATTTCTTACCTTATCCATCTTCGTATATCCGCACACATCCACCTTAACATCCTCATTTCTGCTACCCTATTTTATGTTCATGTTGCCTATGTGCTGGCCAGCATTCCGCTCCATAAAGCATAATGTTCTCACTTTTAAATGTGATATTAAAATATTTATTCCAATTTTATCCGATAATAAATAATATTATCTTAGAAGACTTAATAATATATTTATTGAAATTAAAAGATAAGAACCATGATATTTTAGTAAATTGTTTCCTTATAAATGTTAATTATCTTAAAATATTTATTTTCTTGATATGTGTAAAAAACATTAAACATTAGTTATTTAAGACAGAAAGAATAATAATTAATATTTGTCGATAAAAAAATTAACAAAATTTGAATGAATCTTGCTAGAGGAATTCAAATGTTACGTGTGTGTGTGAGTAACTTGGTATGAAGATAGTGAATTATTATTAGACGTAATATAAGCATGATAATAAATTTCTTTTTTTTTATTATGAAATTGATACAAAGTAGTGATTAACCAGTTTGATAATTGTAGATATATACACTATAAATATTTTTCTCTAAATATTTATTTCATATCTAAATATACACGTGCTAATGTTAAAAGATTATTTAATCATTTTAAAACATATAAATCACTAAAATGATTTGTCTCTATTAACAAAATGTTTATGATATATAGCCTAAAATTACATATCTATTAACCACTAAAAGGATTTGTTCTATCAACAAATTGTTTATGATAAATATAGCCTAGAATTGCATCTCTATCAACTTATTTAAAAGATTTCAACTATTTACCAATTAGGTCAATTTGTTATATTTAGATTTATTTAATTTTAAATTTCATTAAAATAATTTTTTTATATCATTAAGTTTGTAGATTAATTGATTAAAAATCTCAAATTTAAGTTATAGATATATAATTGTATGAAATACATCAAAAAAAAATTATCATTCATAATAATTTTATCTTACTTAAGAAAGCAAACAATACATGTGTTTTAAATAAATAAACTTTTTTAACTGTAACAGAATAATAAAATTAATTTCTTTTCTTTTACTTTCTTCTCTTGACAAGTTACCCCAAACTGATATAGATAGTCTAACACTACATAACATTATTTAGCATATTTTCATATAAAATAAATAAAATTTAAATTATTCTCCTCGAATCAGTTCAACTAATTAAACTTCCAGACCCAAATTATGAGCGAGCGGCTTTGATTTTTTTTATAAGGAAAATGGTTTTTGTTGAGAATATTTACATACGAAATCACGAACGAATTATAACTACCTTGATTTCCGTTTTTTGATTAATCATTCATAATTTAATAGTAATAATGAATAGAAATAATTCTGTTTAACGCAAATATATATCTAAATATTAAAGTTGAGAATAATCCATTTAAGGTATTAAAATTTTAAAAAATTAAACCATTTATTTAATACCTTAAACTATTTGTTTAATTTAAGATATTAAATAAATTAAAAGACGTATATGTTAAGTCCTTCAATAAGGTTTTTCATATATTTACCTAATAAAAGTTGCCTTCAATTTTTTTTTGTCTTTTAATTTTTTGAAGGACTTAAGATCACATAAATGAATCAAAAGTTAAATAAAAAAGTAAATCAAGAAAAATATTATCATGTAAAAACTAAAAGAATTTTAACAAGTAAAAGTTAAAAACGTTATCATGTAAAATATTAGGTAAGTAACTTTAATAATGCGTAAAAAATATTTATCATTTAAATCTAAACATTTTTTTTACTCAATTCTTTGTATTAAACAAAAGAAAAACCTTTTGGGGCTAGTTATTCTTTCTGACTATTTTTACTCACCAATTTGTGAGTCCCTTTCTGATTTGGGCCAACAACTCTGTCTGTCCATTGAAGGTGGAAGGAGCCTTAACCTAAACAAAAGGGTTATCCTTATTCCTTACTGTTACTATTTACAGTATCATTGCCATATTCACGTTTACTTTTTAGGGTAAAATATATGTGTATCAATGTAAAATTTAAAAAGAATTAATTTATTTTATAAAAAAATTCGTATAAATTTGATTCAATAATAACTCCATTAAACTGTTATTGCTAAATTTTATGAGAATAAAATTAATATTTTTAAATTTTATAAATCCAAAATATATTTTACCCTACATTTCATTAGAGAAAATAGTGGATTTCTTTAGTATATTTAATTCCATATTTAGAAGATTTTTTTTTAAATAAGGATATATGACTAAAACACATTTTTGCAGACATTTAGTAACTTAAGTAAAAATAAAATATATAATTCATTAAGGAATCTAAAAGCTCTATGATCTATTTAACCAAAATAATTGACAAGTTAATTAAAATTAAAAAAAAAATTAAACTATAGTTGTATTAGTTTGTAAATGTAAAACGACATTCTTTATAATTTTTTTAGGAAATATTTAGTTTGTTGGCAAAAAAATGTTTAGATAAAAAAAATGCTAACCATTGCTCTTAGGGGTTAAAGAACTAAAATAATTTTTTTTATTGAAATTTAAAAAATCGTGTTGTCTAGACTTTTTTTACACTCATAATTTTCAAAATAAATACTTTTTACATTAATTTCTTAATTAATGTCCTAAGCACACCTATGAGCATAACAAAAAAATAAAATAGTACAAGAATTGCATACTACTGTTTTCAAACATATCTCTTACAGCTCAAGAGCTATGAATTCCACACTTTCCAAATAAATTATTTGAACTGAACAGAAGAGTTCAACAGTTAAACACTACAAATATACGCATTTACTTTAACAAATGAGTGAACGATAAACATTATCACCCTAACGAGTAAACATGGGAAACTTTAAACTTAACAACAGTTTAGTGGAAAAGAATAATATAATATCATGTATGTATGTGACAAACTAGGCAAGAAATGTTTATTCATCATATCAGCACTATGATCCCATCGTTCAAACCATGGACGTAATTCTGAACGAGTAATCCAGGAAAAGATAAAAAAGAACAAAATCAGCTGCTCCATCAAAAGCTTCACTTTTTTATCACTCATCTACTCTATTGTGTGGGAATGGAACCACCAGCAGCCTTGATTTGTTGCTGCAGCTGCAACAATGAATCAATACAAGGAACATAGTTGAGCACTATATATTAGGATTCAAACAGCATGCAAGATAAAACTAAAGCAAGATATGAAAGTAATTACACTGAATAAGTACTGTAGAGCGTTCTTCAGTAGAGAGTACTCCTGTTGCAACTGTGATAGACATCTCATACATCTGCACCAACACTTGGTTTCTTAGTAATTCTCCCAACATTTATTGTGAAATGCTTATAAAATATTTGCAATCATTTTAAGGCTCAATGGAAAAGGTTTATTTTATAAACCACCAGCTGTCAACATTTTCAATTTTATTTTCCTATATAGATAGATAAAAATTAGCAGACTTGTGAAAACAGCTCACATTCACTTTAAAGAATCAATTTAATCACTAAGAAATCAAAAGATTTATGAGGAAACCTGTAGCTTTGTAATCAATACTACTCATTCATCAAATACACACAGACAAGCGAATGTCTATGAACTGTGACAGCAGATGCATCATCTATGATGCAGTTGAATTACAGAGTTTTCATTATAATCATGCCGACATAAACTTAAGCCCTCAATCATATCACCCATGAGTATGAATAAGAACATAGCTGAAAATATTCTCATATCTTTCAATCAACATAATTCAATTGGTGATTGTAAATTTCTATTAGTACTCCACAGCAATCATATTGTCTTAGTTTTTTTATGGGGTAAACAAATTTTCAGTGACATTAGCTCCAGCTTGATTTGATTTCATTGGAAAAGGTATTTGAAGAAGACGACTAGGAGCAAATTTTCTTGTTCCTTTCCTTGTCTCCAATACTATTTTCTCAACAAAATACAGTAAGACTACGAGGGAATGCAATTCTTTTTCTTTGTTGATACTACTTTATTAGTGAAAAGAAAGGTAGAGGGCCATATGATTCCAAACCAAACAAAAATTATATCATTTCCCTCAGAAAAGTAAAGAAAAACCATAAGGAAAAGATAAAAACAAGTTATTTATTTGTCCTTCGATGTTAAAACAACGCTTTTTTTTTATTAGGAAAGGGTCTGTTTGATTGTATCTGAATTTTCTAATAATTCTATATTAATACAAATTTAGGGAAATCACGATTAAATTTTTCCCTTAATACAGGGATCTTTTCTTTATTTACAAATGTTGGCAAATCACAATTAAATTTTTCTCTTAATACAAAGACCTCTTTATTTACAAATTTAGACAATCACGATTAAATTTTAAAATTATGTCTTGAAGAATCTCAACAAATCCTCCCTTCATTTTTGCCCACACTTTCCATACATCTACAAATTAGAATTTAGTCATTAAATACAAAATTGAAGAATGTTGGGAGTAATTTATTTTGGGGGAATATCACAAAATTAGGAAACTTCCAAGTGCAATTTACTTTTTTTAGCCATTTTCTCTAGTTACGGAATGATAGAACTTAGTTTTCATGTACAATAATTATACAACTATAAGTTTACGAAGCGTATTATAAATTTATTAAAAATGATTAAACAAAGAAAAATTAGGGAAATTCTTCCCCCAAATTAAAGCTAAAATCAGTAGCCTCTGAGAAACGCAGTAAAGATCACCAAATCAAATTAGGTAGAAGAAACGATGTGTTACACAATCTTACACTACATACCAAAGAATTCTGTGATTTATATTTTAGAGGAATTTTAAAAAACCACCACCAAACCAATTTAAGATGTACTAGTATTTAATTTGTAGATCTCTGGAAGTTTGTTAAAGTTTCAGAGAGATCACATGTTAAGTCCTATATTTGACTTGACCACCGAACAACCTTGGGGACTGACGAATCAATGCGAAACCAAAATAATTCACATGATATGAAATATGAATGTTGGAGCAATAGCGTAAAGTTCACGTTCAAAGATTCAAAACAGGGAACGGAGGAGGAATATGTTACTATTATGTTAGAACTCACCCTTCCTGGTTCTTAGCCTCACAAAAAGCTCTGAAGGTGGCGCACACATTTTTAACTCTGGCAGCACCAATACTGTTGAACAAATTAAACAATATCACACATAAGCAAATTTCTAAAACCTTACTCGATACATATATTTCCACAGGATTAAAAAGAAAAATAAATTACACTGATATCCAACGTGTTTTCGTGAGATAACACACTGAGTCTAATAATTGTTTGAAAAATATTACCCCCTCAATAAAGAAGGTTGATGTAAACATTGAAAAAACAAGAAAATTTTATGTAATCTCATGAATCTCAGTATAATTAACTAGAAAAAAAAATGTAATATGGTATGACACCTGGCACTGCTTCCCTTGTACTGATGAGCATGAGCATCTATTTGTTTGAAATCAGCTGGCACTTGTTCTCTGCACAAGCAGCCAAACCCAAGCATCAATCATGTTATTCATAAATAAATAAAATCAATCTAAAATTAAGCAATCCCATAAGAGAGTAAGACGGAGAGAACAATAACTTACAGACAACGTGCCATGTTTTTTAGGAGATTCTCAGAATCATCAAAGAACATAGTGATAACCTCAATCACAAAATCTGGAGTGCTCTCATCTTGCAGTTTCTGGAGCTGGCTAAACTGATCATCCAAAAAACCCTTTCTCCCCGCCAACAAAAAACAACCCATCAGTCATTTCCCCCAAAACAACGAGCCAAAATCGTCACCAAATATTACAACTTGAAAATACTAGTAATAATCATCAGGGTTTTGACCTTATTTCTTATAAAAATTACAACTTTAATCGTTTTATTAAAAGAGAGAAAAAGCGGGGTGGTTAAGTTTTGTTTCCGGAAAATGACCTTGAATGAAACAAACATGGGGACCAACGGCGACGTCGTATTGTGATAAATATTTGAACGTAAATAGCAAAAAAGAGAGGAAAGAACTGTAACAGTAGCAAACAAAGCGCGTAGAAACATACAAAATATTGAAGTCAAAAAGAGAAAAGAAGAGAACCTGTTGAAACATAGCGGTTTGGTGTTCGCGCAGCTTCCTCTGCAGCTGAACGACATCCATGGTCATTTTCTATGATGTCAGATCGATCTTGACTTGAAATTGAAAATTAAAGGGAGTTTCTTTCTGTTCTTCTGTGTGTCTCAGAATGGAAATTCCTGAATCCTGATCCGTAATTTGACCACTCACTTCTACCACACCTTCTGCTTCTTGTCGTTACAAATGTCTCTCTCTCTCTCTCTCCTTCTTCAAAACTCGGACACCCCTTCGCTTTTTATTCGTGAATGGCAGTATTAAATTACGTGTATAATGTGTTTTTAACGTTAATCAATGCACTTAAATTTGGTTTTAACTCTTAAATTTCTTTTATTAATTTTTCTTTCTCGTCAATTTTAATTCTCTTAAAATGCTTTCCATTATTATTGTCTATTGATAATCTGCATATATTTTCTCTGAATGATTGGTGATGTGATATTAATGGATATTTGTCACGTTATTGTAAACGGGCAATACAATTATTTTTAGAATATTAAAAATTATGAAAAATATAAAATTAATAGTATAAAATTTAAAAGATAAAACTAAATGCAACTATATTTTTAAAAATAAATATTTAGCCCTGTAATAATAATTAATATTTAATATTGAAATATATATATATATATTTATAATATATGAAAGTATTATAAAAAATATTTTTTAATTTTAATCAGTAACTATACTTTTGCATTTTCCTTTTTAAACGTATTGTTTACTATATATTTTGCAATAAATATTTTTTAACTTTTAGCTTCATTTATAATCTATAATAATAAAAATAAAGGAAAGTTCTTTTCGGT
>PYAF01002668.1:1023997-1055391 GCA_007407185.1 Glycine tomentella
TTAACCTCCGTTCTTTTTTCCTTTTTATTTTAAAAGATATCAAAGAGGCATGAATGTTTTTCTTTGTTCTAACAATAAAATAAGTAATTAATTCGAGTAACATTGGATTTACTTTTTTGAAATTAGATCTCAATTTTGAATTTTGTACCAATTAAATTATTTAATAAAAATTAATCATCAATAAATGTAATGAATAAATTTAGTGAATAATTCGTACCATTGTTATAGTGACTAAAAAAAATACTTTCATTTTTCCTAGTAATAGAAAATTACATTTATCACTTTTGGCACATATATAGCCTCTATCTTTGGATGACAGAAGAAATAAAGAATGTGTGGTTTGTGATATATACAAATTTTCTATTTATTCCATTTGTGTTGGGTCAAAATATGAATAATGCAATCTCAATTATTTTGATGTAACAAAGAGTCTTACTCAGTTACTCTACATGTTGAGTTTCCTATTCTACCATCGTTTTATGATCAAACGAAATGGACTATTTATATATCCATATATGTTTGTAGTATAAGATGTCTTAAATGCATGAATATTTGTGAAGCATACAATCTGTTGGATTCTCATATTCATCCATGAAAGTCCAAAAGGGTGTCAACGAAAAGTTCTACCTACTATGAATCTCAAAAAATGTGCCTATGAGCAAGAAAGAGAATAACAATGTACTCTACTTTCTAAAACAAGAAAGATATGGTAATTTTGACAAGATTTTGAATACAAAAAAAGAGAAATATGTAGGATTTTTATCTTATCAAAGTGGCTAGTTGGTAAAAAACATCAAATGTTGCATTTAATAAAGAAAGACAACAATACAAGCTTCTATAATTAATACCAACGGGTGTAGTAATCATTCTATTAAGCTCTAAACTTTGTGAACTTGTGTTAAATTGTAAATCTTTGAGTGCAAAGAGTGGGGTTTGCATTTGTATGTCTATCTTATATATAAGATGATAGATAGTGAGCGAACCTTTACCCTTAACCAAATTTTGTGCTTGTGTATGTGTGTGTTTTGTGAAAACTAAAAGATATGTTGTTGTAAAGAATATTTGGGTTGTTTGTCTCAAAAGGTAGGTTTAAAGACTACTTAGGGTTGAGTTAGAAGTAGTTTGAGAAATAACAATTATAATTTTGTGTAAGTTATAGTGAAACTTGAGAGTTTATTAGTATCTGACATATTCTTAGCAGTAGAGATAAAAATAATATAAAAAATCTTGTATTGTTTAATTTGCTTATATCATGTGTTTAACTAAGTTTGTGTTTCAAATTATCTCTATATATATTGATTTCACAAGGTCTTTAAATAAAAGAAATTCACAAGTTGAACTTTAAAAAGGATGAAACATGTGCTTTTTTTCCACATATGAATCAAATTTAAATACTAAGAGATTTAGAATAACTCACATATTGTTTAACTAACTAAGTTAAGTCCCTAGTAAATGTGTGATTTCATCTCATTTTTACACATAAATTAAATATTAATATTACGTATAATATAAACATATTTTTTTTCAATTTTAAACAAATAGATTGGAAATTAGTATTCTTTTGTTGGTAATGTTTAAGAGGGTTCTTATTAAAAATTAATCATTTCCCTTAAAAAAATATTTAAAGATGAGTGAAATGCGTTTTTCTTCTGCCAAGAGGCTTTTAATAAACAAAGTCTAAAATTAAATCTTAATTAACATATTCAACAAACTAATTATCTTTTAATTATATACAAGATTTTATTAATTATAAATTATATTTCTAATGTTAACTTATACACCTAAAGAGATACAACATGTCATTAGTCTAAATGAAATTGGATTTGATTTATTTAAGTAAGATATTGGATTTAAACTTTATTAATGAAAAAATATAATTAAAACAAGAAATTTTATTAAAACTCCATTAAAAATGATGAATCAATTTCTCTCGTTGGAGATTAATTATTTGCAAAGCAAGTGATAAATCTTACCAATATCAATAACTAAAAAAATACACCTTGTATGAAAGTAATAAGAGGAGGATTAATTTTCTTTGGACGATTTTTTATTTTAAATTATGTCACGTAATATATTGATGAAAAAATTATTTCACCAAATTTTTATTTAATAATTTTATTATACTTTTTTTAAGAACTTCACTTTTAAGGAATTTATATATACATTTATAATAATTAAATTTTTTGTGTTGGATTCAACTTAATTTTAAAATATTGTTTTTAAAGTTAAAAAGTATCTTTTGATAAAATTCCTTCTAACTACTTTGGATGAGGAATATCTACATGAACGTAATAAATTTAAATAAAAGAAAGTTTAGTACACAGTAGTAAAAGATGAAAATCAATTGAATAAATTTATAAAAAATTAAAAGTAAAAGTAAATAAAAGATAAATCAATACTAGTAAAAACTGCACATACTAAAATTTAATTCAATTTTTTATATTGTTTTAAATAAATGTAGAATTGTAGATACTCATTATTAATTAGAATTTAGGTTATAGTTTTCAGTTGATGAATTTAAATATATTTTTTATTCAGCAAGAAAAGAAGAAGAAGAAGGAATATATCTGGACCGACCAATCCTACCAGCCACACGTGCTTGTGGATGAGTGGATCCATGTGATTTTCTGTTTCAATCCTACAACCACCTTGCACAATGCACATTTTCCCATCTTATACCTGTCATTTGATTCCGTCCTCACAACTTTTTGATCTTGATGGTTGTCGGGTATTTATATGGTCAAATTTATACTACTATCTCCATTTGTGGTTTTTTTTGTTTTGTTTTATGCTTTTATTTTTATTTTAAAATTTTGGTTACTTTAGAACTAATATCCTGTTTTTAGCAATGTTCGATGTTTTTTTTGTCTTTTTTTTAATCAACGAGACTGACGTCCGAAAAAAAACAAAAAACAAAAACAAAACAGAAATAAAACTAGAAGTCACAGCTCCTGATAAATTAAAAGCAAGCAAAGAACATAAAAACTGAGGAGGATCCTCAAGAATCACCAATTCCTCCTAACATATTTGTTTTTAAATATAAAAAATTACTAATAATATATAAAATAAAATTAAGTTTCAGAAAAGAAAACTAACATATTGTATATCTTTTAGATCCAATTTTTGTATACAATATTTATAGTATTTAAACATATTTTATTTCTTTTCATGTAAGGAAATTTCTATGATTATTTATTATTTAATTACAATTATTATTATATTTTTTGAATAACGTTTAGTATTAATATGAATGGATAAAATGAAATGGCAATGCTCATGAAAATAAAGTAAAACCAATTATAAATATATTAAAAATTTATAAAATTACGGCAAAATTATGTGTATATAGATAAGATTACTCAATTTCAGTTTCTTATTTTGATTAGCCACTGGGCTACCAGTATGTATTTTAATAAATAATGAAAAAAATGTTAAAAAACACAAGCATATTTGTGAATTGTGATGACCATTTAATTAAATTGTGCTGCCTCATTTCATTAGCATATATTGATCTTTGTAATGCGCTGGAGTTGATTTGATTGTCTCATTCCAAGAGCTGCCAAGCGTATTATGGAAGATTATGCACTTGCACTTGTCTGTAACACAAAGCAAATATTTGCAATTATCTGCTTCCAAGATATCAAATCTTAAAGAATTTTTTTATATACAAGACTCTAGTGGCTTTCATTTTTGTGCTTTCCGCCTAAGACCTTTTTCACCTAAAAAAACATGCATTTGTGATTATGCAAAGGAAGGGAGAGAGAAAGGGGAAAGAAAGTATGTTTTTTCTTTATAAATTTAGGTAGACCCTATTAGGAGGGGAGGAGAAATTGGATGCGTTGTTGTGAGTTAAGGTTCACCTGTAATATTAATACAATGTTTCTTCCTTGAAAGTAACTAAATATTTGAATCTAATACCATTATATATATATATATATATATATATATATATATATATATATATATAAGAACTATTATGTACACAGGTTGAAGGGTTTAGAATGCTCTTTTTTCTGGGCTCAACAAAGTGAAAAATTTCATTCTGATGAGACAATTTCTAGCTGCTGAAACTCCCCCAGAAATAAGGGATGAGAGAGATCACCTTCACTATTCAGTGATCATGTGACTTCCTGTTCCTTTCTACCTAATCAGAATCAAGGAGTTCTTCCCTAAACACTCTTCGGAAGAACGGCATTCGAGTTTTCTTCATGCCCTTGAAGCAGCTAAGGTTCCCATTCAGAAGCTGTACAACCTGCACCAAAGGGTCACATGCTTAATAATGGTCTCTTTGTCTTAGTCACATGCTTCATAATGGACTTTGTCACAACACATTAAGGTACACAGACACAGAACAGTTAGTGGGTTGAGACAATTGAGTCGCATATTTTCTGCCACTAGAAAAAAGGGGACCACATTACACATGGAAGATATAAGTACTAGATGACATTATATTTCATAAACAACCCCACCTCATTCCTTATTAGTTATTACATATTTACATATAAGAGTGAACCTCAATTTAATTATTAATATTATAAAGTCAGTTATTTAGTTTCTAATCTTACTATAACTTTAAAGAACTACAAGAATTTTTTTTTTTATTGAAATACTTAAAATTATATTCTTTATGATTTTTTCCCTTTTTTTATAATTTTTATAATAAATATTTTTTCTTTTTAGTTTTTTAACCAATATCTTAAGAAAACTGTTTAGCAAGACTCTAAATTTAATTTAGTTTTCACTTATGAACAAACAGTTAACTTAAAAAATTCAAGTTGAAATTTTGAAAAGAAATATAGAACGTGCCTGTCTTATAGAGGGGCGACGAATTGAGGACTCTTGTATGCATAAAGAAGCAGCCAAGAGCATAAGATTCATTTGCCTAGAGTCGAAGTCACCTGCTAGTGAAGGATCAACAAGCTCCATAATATCATTTTTTTTCAGCAATGGTTTTGCCTGAAAAAATGTTAGGAGGAAAAAGTCAAAATGTAGTGTGACAAGATTTTTAGCCAAAGGCTCTAGAATGAAATTTGTGAGTAAATAACTAAATATTAAATATGATAGTATACCCACAACACAAGGCTTTGCTGTGAATAATCAAGTGCTCTTCGCCCACTCACTAATTCTAATAGCAATACACCAAAGGCAAATACGTCCGTTTTCTCGTCTACTATGCCATGCAGCAAGTATTCAGGTGCTAGGTAACTGTGGCAGTCATAATAGGAACCAGAGTTAATACTTAATAGGAAGCCACAAAATCTTTTAACGGAAAGTAATTCAGAAGGGCACAAACCCGAAAGTTCCTTCGAATTTTGAAACGGTGTGGTGAGTCCAGTTTTCTGGTAGCCATTTTGCTAGCCCGAAATCACATATCTGCACAAAAAATTTGTAACGTTACAATTCATTCCTAAAATATCTAAGTTCACTTACGTACATAACCTAGAAATAGTGCATTTTAAAAATGAGGGGACTAGAGGAGTTAATGATTTGATTGAAATAAGGGAAGTTTCGTCCGTTACAAAATGAAGAATCTTCCAAAAATTGTTTGTCTATGGGGTAAATACAAAATGCAAAAAACATAAGGAACCTGTGGTGATAATTATAGAATCAAACATATACAAGGGAATCCAATGCATTCATTCATCATACCTGAGGCTCAAAGTCCTCCGTGAGTAAGATATTGGCAGCTTTTATATCCCTGTGGATAATTCTTCTTTGACATCCCTCATGGAGATATAATATACCCTTTGCTGTTCCTAATGCAATTTTATGCCTAATAAACCATGGTGGTTTCTCCTTGGAACCTGATGCAGAATCAAAGAAAAGAAAATTTTCAACAAAACACTAATAATTGGCTTAGTAAATAAGTAAAAAAGGAAAAATTGGCAAGCCATTAACCATTGCCATAAAGAACTGAAGCAAGGCTTCCTTTTTCAGACAATTCAAGAACTAGATACATTCCACCGTCCACTCCATAACCAACCAACTTAGCGGTATTGGGATGGTTTACATGCGCCATTACGCCAAGTTCTGATAAGAAATCCCCTATGATTTCATCAGCTGTTCCTCTTGTTAACCGTTTAATTGCCACTAGCTGACGATTTGGCAAACACCCTTTGTAAACTTCAGCATAACCACCCTTCCCAATCAAATTTTCTGCACCAACCAACATAAAATTTAAGAATTTAACTTAAATACATTCACAATATAAAACCTTTTTACACTATCATCTTATAGTCTTTTTGGTTTCACTTTGAAAACACAATGCGTGTAAAAAAAAAAAAACAAAAAATTACAAGGAATTGTGAAAGTTATATGAAGTTGCTTCAATGTTAATGTGGAAATTTGACACAATTTTCCTAAAACTAACGCAAAACCAAACATACTAGTATAATTAAAGACTAATATATATGGTAACACTGTTTGATTTTTGTAATAACTAACTTAAAAGTCATGATCCTTTCTATTTAGTTGAGAGCTGCATACAAATTAAACTAAAAATTTAAACCAAGCAAAGCAATTCAATGTTCCTTAATGAGAAATATTATTCTGAGGCTCTCTGCATACCTTGGCTAAAAGAATTGGTTGCAACTTGAATCTCATGATGAGTAAATATCTTCCAAGGTGACCTACAGGGGGAAGCAGTAGCATCTAAGAGACAACTTGGGAGAATGGACTCCCTCATGCTAGTGCTCATTCTTTTTGAGAGCTTGAGGACACTGAGAGGATGTAATGTGTTCATCTGTTTCTTCGATCCGCTCCTCAACAATTGAAGAAATGCATGCCACCTAGAAGCAGGTTTGGAAAACTCTTGAGACTCAGAATCCGCTGAAGGCTCTTTGGAAGAACTTGATTCTGAATCTGAGCTCCTGAAATAGTCCTCAAGCACTGTAACTGGGGAATCCACCTTTTCCTTCATTTTTCTTTTGTGACCCACTAACACCAAAACCCTCAAGTAAAAGAAAAGATATCACAAACCCACCGGGAAAGTGAGAAATTTCATGGTGGAGGATAACTTACGGAAGACAAAAATGAATTTTTTTTTTCTCTGGTAACAAAATGTTTCTTTCCTTTTTTTTCCTCTATAAAGTAAATATAAATTAAAAGATGATAAATTAAGAGCAACACATGAAACATAAAATTAGCCTAGTTAGGAATATCCAACCAAAGCAAGTTGGAGAATAGGAATGGATGCAAAAATATTAAATTGAAGATCATTGCCCAAATCGATTGTATCCTAAAAATGAAATATTGGACTTTGGAATTTCTACCTTAAAAACTTTTTTTGGGTGGGAAGAAAATTAATTAGTTGAAAAAAGGGGAGAGACAAGGAAAGCTTCCTGAAGTGTAAGAATCAAAGAAGCCCGAGGGATAAGCCAACGCGACAGAGAAATCCAAAACTTGAAGAGACCCAAAACACACGTATCAGAAACAGAAGAAAGAGTACTCTGCTTCCATATAGTGACACAGCGTCTATGAAATTCTCAAGGTGATAAACACTAAAACTTGGATGATACAATTCAATCAAACGGGAAGAGTATAACACAAGTTGTGCTGCTGAGTAACACGGAGAGAAATATCTGATATTGTTTTCAACTCAAAGATGGAACAGAGGAAGGCAGAGGAAAAGACAGTGGTGAGGAGAACAGAGACGCAAGCATAAGAGGATGTTTTACTTGGCCTCCCCGCTTCAACAAACAACTATCATTGCCCTTTTCAATGTTGTCCCGCTACTTGTCACAATGTGTTTTTTTAACAGATTGTCAAAAAAAATTATATAATAAATTACATATTTTTATTTAATCAATTCAACTAGATCTTCTTTGCTCCTTGTTACAAAGTTTCTTTCCAATTTTGCATTTTAAAAAATACTGAATATTTTGCAGACTGAAAAAATAATAGATGGTAGGTAGTTAATTAATTAAATTATATTTTGGAGTGTTATTTTCGTTATGTAGATTTTCTGGCTATAGATAATTAATATTTTATACGTTGTAGAATTTCAATGGGCACCGTACGAAATAAGAAATGAAAGCTGAGGGTGAGGGTTATGATTATGCTATTTGGGGTTTGGATTGTTGAGGAAGACTGAAGAGGTGGCAAAGAAAAGATGGCTTTAGCCATGCCAAAATGATTTTTTTTTATGCTTTTTATTTATACTTTTTAGTTTGAAAAAAAAATATTAAAAAGTGTTTTATTATTTTCATTACCTAACAATATTATATTAATGATCTGAAAAGGTGATTATTAAAAAAAAAAACATCGTCCTTATCCTTGTCACGGTAGTTTGTTGGTCAGAAAGTCAGAGACGCCTATGTTGTTTGCGCACTCCTTGGTCTCTTCTAGGATACGGCACGTGCAAAATGGTGTTTATTATTATTATTATTATTTTATACAAAATGGTGTTTATTCTATTGCATAGCAAATCAACCTCAAACTTGGCTTGATTGGCCAAACAAGTTGCGATTTAGGGTTAGGATATAAATTAGAGTATTATAAACTCATCTAATCAGATAAGTGCATTGGTATTTACATAAAAGTTATAGATTCAGTATATTTGACTTTCTCATATTGTTAGAATTTTACAAAATAATTCTTTTCCTGTATTTGCAATGTTTTCTACGAAGCACTTGTTTTTAAGCAATATATAGACTTTAGAACTTAAAAGGTGTAAGCATCCTTTGAGAAGAAACAGATAGAAGGATAATACTTGATTTAAAAAAAAAAAAAAAGATAAAGAAGAGTCTATGGTAGGTGTTAGCATATTGAAGTATGGGAAATTCTGCTTGCAATTCAAAAAGAAATTTTAACCCCCTTAGAATATATAGATGGAGAAATAGATATGAAAATAAGAGAGAAAGTAATAACAGCTCTTATTAGTTATTATATAAACTTCTACATAGATCAACATCAATATTAATAACACATTTAATTTAAGTTAATTGAATTAGTGGTAAATGAACCCAATAATAAATCGAAGATAAGACAAAGGAAGAGAAAGGAAGAGGAGAAGAAAAAATGAAAATAAGCTAGAATAAAAAAGAAATGAAAGGAAGAGGAAAAAATGAAGAGAAAAATAACTAAAAAAAGGAAAACGAGAATATAAACATACTAATGGGTTTAACCTTCAACCAAGTTTATAGATTTTTTCCATTCTGTCCTAAGACATACCATCCGTCAATTTATATATCACTCCATTAGATCTTGTTTAACTACTTTTCCTCATGTAAGTTTTGCTCGACCTCTGCCTTTCTTTGTGTCAAACTCTTAATAATAAACTCTTATTCTTACGGGAGCATCCAGTGATCGTCTTATAACGTGTCTAAACCATCTGAATCTATGCTTTCTCATCTTTTCACACTCCGATACCACTGTTATCTTTCGTCGAATATCTTCATTTTTTATCTTATTCATCTTCGTGTATAGCTACACATCCACCTTAATATCCTCATATTTGTTACCCTTATTTTATGTTCATATGGACATGTGCTGGCGAACATTCTCCTCCATATAAGAACTATCATTGCCCTTTTTCAATGTTGTCCCACTACTTGTCACAGTGTGTTTTTTTAACATATTGTCAAAAAAATTTATATAATAAATTACATATTTTTATTTAATCAATTCAACTAGAATAAAATAAGTTTTTATGAGTTAAAACTAGTTTAATCACAAGTTAATTTTTAACAATTCTTTCATTTAACTTTTTCAAAAATTAAGTTTAACTTATATATTTACTTTTTTTTTTCTTATGTTATGCTTGTATAAATGTTTATCTAAATAAAGTCATAAGAAAATATATGGTAAAAAAATCGAGACACTAAAACAAATGTAAGATTAGTATAAAATTAAGGTGTTGAGAACAAATCACAATTATTCTCAAATTATTTTATTTTGATCATGTTTGTCCATAAATTTTTGGAAACTTGCCCTTCAAATATTCAGAATTGATTTTCAAACAATTGGAGAGTTTTAAATTTATTTATTTTTCTCTTGCAAATGTTCCTGATGTCAAAAGAACTAGTTTATAACCTATTTATATATATATATATATATATATATATATATAAATGACGTATAATATAAAAATAATTATTATATGTGAGAATTAATACATTGATTTAACATATTTTTAAATTAAAAATGTAATAATTAAAGAATGTAGCCGTATAGGGAAAAGCAATAAAATTTAATGTAAATTTGTAGGAGTTAATTTTCTTTTAACCACAATATAAATTTTGTCCACATCACTACACATGCTTGATTATAATCCATTTAACTTCTTAATAATAACTTTTTTTTTTCTGACTATATTATTGATACCAAATAATTTTGCTGGATGTAGTGACTAAATCTTTATTGAGAGTCCTAAATACACTCATCACATATTTTCCTTTCAACTCGATAGGACAAAGTTGCTATTACTTGTATCAATCACTATTTAATAACAACATATTTTTTAAACTAAAGAATTATTCCTAATATTATTAATATTATTGAGGCTGATATAAGGTGGATTGCTTAAATTTAAGCATCATTTCTTATATAAGAAATAGTGACTTTTGCATAAAAAATAATTTGTTGCTTAAAAGGTTTATATTTTAATGGTGGAATAAAATTAAGTGCAAATTAAAGTATAAAGAAAAGTGAGTTGCTTTATGATTGCACCATTTGGACAAAATGTAAGTAAGTTGCTTCAACGTGATTTGATATAATGAGGCTCTAAATAATTGTTTTAATAAGTATATTGGAGATGCTCTAAATAAATATGATCACTCTTTTATTAATAAATAATAGAAAATTCATATACTCCACAGGTGAGTGAATTATACAATAGACTATGTAGCAACGTGTTCGAAAAATTAAAAGAAAAATTTGTTAAATAAATATGTTAAAAAAAAAACTGGAGGAGATTGAGATACTAATGTTTGTCGGTCAATAAATTGTGTACTATCAGCGTGTGGCTGCGAAGAAGATATATCCAAACGATTTATTTAACAAAAAGAAGAAAACCCTACCAAGGAAACATACCAATCCTGATTGACATGAAATATAGCACATTCTCTAAGATTCCATTCTGCTTTATCCAAATAACTTAAAAAAATATTATAAATAAAAATAACTTTAAAAAATGTTCTATGGAACTTTTCTAGAACTAGTTTTTTTTTTTATTATTAAAAACAAGAAGTTAGTTACATGTGTGCCTACATCATAGTTGTCTCATTATTATTGCCATTATGGACAGGACCTGAACAACTCTTCTACGGCTAGGTTTATGCTTTGCATTTATTATTTAAGAGAAGCCAAGGCAGAGGTTTGCCATTTTCCTTTTTGTCCACGTAAGATACTAAAAACACAAATTACAATCCCACTAAGTAAGTTACTAATTAAATAAATAAAGAATATAATATTTTATATACCGATAATATAAAATAATTTACACCATTAATAATATAAAATATTTTACACTAATTAGTTCACAATTTTTTTCTCTAAAATAAATGAATATCTTAATCGTGACTTGCTTGCTCATGAAAATGAATCTCGAAACAACGTAACGTTCTACCAATTCCGCCAGTATATATTAGTATACTCGATTCGCTATCATTTCAGCGTAATTAACACAATCACTAAGCACAAGCCAAACCCCTCAGCCAAGAAACTGAACTACAACACTCAATATCTTCTTGTCATTACTCAACATTCTTCACCAGCAAATCATCTACTAGGGTCCACGCTCATCATTCCTCCGTATTAAATAAATTTTTTATGTATTTCCATCATCCAAGTATCAGTTTCTTTCAGTTTTTCTTTTAAGAATTAATGAATGTTAGTATCAGATTTTTTTTTTTCCCGCGTATCTTTTAGATGAATGAGTGAATCTATTTCGTACGCCTGAAATAGTTCGCGATTGATTAAGGTTTAAGCAGTGTCCAAAATTGCTTGGTTCTGGTTGGCGTCTCTCAGGGTCTCACTCTCACCCAAATTTTCACCACAAAAGATTCAGAATTTGCAATAGTCAGAGGATTTTGCTATTGCACCAACTCCTTACTTTCATTTTCTCACTTCAGTGTACAGCATTGGGTGAACAACAATTTTTTATCCATTAATCAAGACGAGTGATCAAGAATCAGATCAATTTGATACATTCAAACAAAACCAATTAAAATTAAATAAGATTAGTTCAACAGATCATATATATTAAATAGAATAATATATTGAATTCAATTTAATCGACATCTTGACTTCAAATTTGATCGGGGGTTCGATTCTTGATCATATGAGCAAATCAGCTCATATGGGAACAAAAATTTCTCTTTAATTAATATTCTACCCTTTTCAGAGATTAATCTCACGATTTCTGATTATAAAAATATATACTTTGTTTTGAGCAAAAGACAAGAGTCCAACATTGTCTGAAATAAGTTTGAACTCATCAACTTATGTTTATGACTTTCAAAGTGACTGGCAGAAAGTGAGACTTAAGTCATGTGCATGATTTTGGACCTTGTGAGTCTTTTACAGTGCAAATCCATTATTATTATTTTTTATAATTGCAAATCCATTGGTTTGCCTCTTGTGCGTGTGATAAAACCAATCTAACCCAATTTGAGTTCAATTAATTATTACAGGCAACTTTCCATCTCAAATTTGACCAATCTCAACCTGTACGCAGCCTTACCGGTTATATAACTTTTTCATTAATTTGGATTGGTATTTTACATGCATAAATATAATATAAGATTAATCCTTGAAGTTGAGGCGATCTATATAAAATCTTTGTTAGATTAAACTCTTGCATTGAATTCTTGACAATTTTGGGTAATTAAAATTCATGAAGTGTTAAAATAAATTTTTATTGTCATCAACTACTGTTAGAGAAACTCGGTAAATAATATTTTCGTCCCTGAATTATAAAGTGTCAATAAATTTATCCGAAAGATGAAAATTCAAATTTTAATTCTCGAAAATAAAAAAAGTACGACAAATTCATTCATCAATTAATTTCTGTTCATTATCGTTAATGAAATAATCTACATGACGCATTCAGAAACGAATTTAATAGCGCTCTACACATTCATGAATAAAAAGTTCGAACGAGTAAGCAATATTATTAGATTGGCTAGCTTGTCTGGGAACTAAACTCGAACATGAGTTGTGAACTAAATTCAGTTTCTATTTACATAAAGAAATAATGGATCACGTATCGGTATCGACTTTTAAGAGGGATATATTAATTATGCTCATATTATTAGATTCGTATTATTCATAAAGTAAATATTATAAATGCACATGTTTATAATTTATTGATCTACTTTAAATATCTAATAATGTCCTTTGGAATGTGCAGATTTCATAAAACTTGACCTAAATCCAATCCATTTGTATCTTGGATCTAAATGCAAGTAGAATGCTTGCACAGGGCCGTGTTTGCCTAAGGCAGTTTAGGCAAGTGTCTTAGGTCCCCTTAAAAACTAAGTGCTTATTCACCCTTTTTGAACTACCTTAGGTCCATCAGTATGTTATTGACTTAACTTTTTAAGTTGTTATAGTATAATACTACTTTAAAATTTCAATATATACCTTCGGCATTTAAAAGATTATAAAAATGTGTGGTTGCAACTAATAAATAAAATGGACAATTAAGAAAAGAAGATAAATAATCAAATTGTAGATCTCTGAACGTACTTCTGATTTTGATGAAATATGAATTTGTTTAAATTTTATTTGAGATCAACAATATTGCATAATAAATTAAATGGATTAATCATCTTTTTTATTGAAGATGAAATATTAAAATTATTTGACTATATAAAACATTGGTAAATAATTTTACAGCTATAACATTAGAAATTAAATTAATATAAAAACTAATTCTTAATATTAAATTAAGTATCTTTAAAAGTTTTGCCTTATACCCTAAAATTTCTAAAAACGGTCCATCGCTTGCACGTTATGAGACTTTGCACAATCACGTGAACTGAAGTCTTCAGCTAGTGTAACAATATATAAATCTATTTTAATACTGAACAAACTACGTGTGAGAGATTCCTATTAACTCACTTTAATCAAATATGTGATAAATTTGGGAAGATCCAGCTGATCAATATTTTTTATAAAAAAACTGTGACTGTGCAACTTTGAACTAACGTCTTATATATGTCGATTCAAGTTTTGGGTATAATAAGTTTAAGGAAGAAATTCAAAACAAAAGAAAGGAAGGAGGGAGAGAGAGAGAGAGTAGAAACTGAAATTATTTTTAAAATTATTTGATGTGAGAGAAAATGAAAGGAAATAAAATAATTTCTTTTATTTAGTTATGTAAAAAGTAAAAGAAAAAATTATTATTATTAATATAAATAGCCTAAATAAAAAATAGATATATACTATAAATAATTTTTTTATATTTATATAAAAAGCTATTTCCTCACTTCCTGTTTCCATAATTGGATGGAATACCTATATTTTAGGTTAAACTCGTGCAGTTTTTCATTCATTCCTTTGTCACACTATTCCAAATATAATATCATGGAACCACTAACAATTAAGTTTTTTTAAATCGAATTCAACGGATTTATAAGATAGATTATCATGGGAAAGTCACTCCGTGTCTTCTTAAATTTTTTAAAAATAAAAATAATATTAGATAATTTTTAAGATATGAGTGAGATGTGAATTTATTGAAGAGAGTAATTATAGGAATATTTTTTTTAAAAAAAAAAGTGGTTTTAGAAATAAAATAAGAAAAAATAATACACATCAAAACATTATGTTTTCTTTATTAATAATATATATAGATAACATCTCGCATTTTTCAGTTTCGAAGCAATATTGTTTAAAGTTTAAAATGTCTAAAGTAAAACGTGAACTGTTTCCAATTGCATGTGGCTGGACTTCCAAATCAGCAAAAAAAAAAAGCATGTGCCCTCCGCATCTGAGTGAAAGCAGAGTTATCGTGTATGCATGCACAGTCAGTCAGTCACCGTGTAAACTTCCGTTTCACTTTGGGAATATGACGAAAACAAAATAATTTTTAATTTTACAATTATTTTATTTATATTCTTCTTTTTATCATCACATTATATTTAATACTTTCTCTTTCTTCTTCTATATAACATGTATAATGAATTGATTAGGACTTGGACTTCGGTATTTAGCTTGTGAAAGAGCTGATCTACTTTAGCCTCATCTGCCTCAGACTATCTTTAATGGTGGTTTTTGACATAGGTTCTTATGTGCAAGAACAATTCTTCAAAGGAACTTCCACTGGAGTAGTAACAGAGTTTTCCATGAAGTCTATTTGGTCAAACAAAATATTAAAAATTCATTGAATTATCAAATGATACATAATGTGATATTATGATAAAACCAAGGAATTTAAGGAAAACAAGGAATTCTAGGTATATGTATAATATACATATACCTAGAAAATAAGTAAAAATGGAATAATAGTTCTTTCAGAATAATCCTCAAAGAATCCAATCACTTGCAATAAAAAAAAAAATTGATTTTTAAAATCTCTTTTAACATATGTAAGAGGGAAAATTAACCAATCATTACAGAACCTGATTGAAGAAGATGAAAAGAGGGATTATACAATAGCAGCCCAAATAAAAAAAATACAATTTCACAATTGTTCATCCCCAGAACAAATCACAAAAAAAATTAAGAAAAAAAAATCCAAACTTGACAGATCGTTGTTGTGGCCCTACACGACGAACACCACCATTGGATGGCAATGAGGTTAAAGGTAGCTGGCATTTCGAAACTGCACCGCCAGGTTCTGCGACGGTATTCACCATCACTCCTCTGGTGTGTGGTTGTTTTAAGGTAGGCGTGGTCGTGGTCACCAACGATGTCGTGGCGAAATTAGATATGAACCATCGTCTCAAGTTTGAACCGATCACCAATATGATAGAGAGGCTGGTACGAGCGAAGGAGTTGGAGTGGTGTGGTGGAGTTTTGTGGCCAGTGTGGAGGGGGAATGAAAGAGAGAGGGAGAAACAGAGATAGGTAGAAGGGTGTGGTAGAGAGAAGAGAAAAGCAAATTTCTCTCAATTTATCTGTCAAACATACCTCTCCAACCCATAAGTTATGCCCCTCCCATGCATCCCTCATTTTCCATACAATGTTACTATCAAACTGCAAATTTCCATTACCTTTCCCACATGCTTCTACCAAATCCCTCCACCTCATAGAATCCATGTTTGACACCCTCTTAAGAGAAAACAAACTAGGCCAGTAGGCCCTATATTTAGATTCCAAAATATTGTACCATAAATTCTTCTTGTTATTATGCATCCTCCATCTCCACTTGCCTAATAGTGCTTTATTAAATGGTTTGATGTTTTTAATTCCAAGCCCACCTTTGTCCTTAGGCAAGCACAACTCCTCCCATCTAACCCATGCAATCTTCCTTTTCTCCTTCTCTCTTCCCCAAAGAAAGTTCCTTTGAATACGGAATGATCTTCTTCTCCACACAAAGAGGTATCTTAAAAAAAGATGAATAAAACAATGGTATGGAAGATCACACATAATAAGTGTCACTCTTCCACTAAATGATAATGTTTTTGGCTTCCACATAGACAATTTTCCCTTCAATTTGCTAATCACCGGATCTTTGTTCCCTCCTTCCTAGGATTAGCTCCAATTGGTATTCCAAAGTATATGAACGGGATATTCATCACCTTACAAAGCATCTTGGCATATCCACACAAAGTACGTTCCTCCACCCCTATACCAATCAATTTGTTTTTAAATTTTTTTACCTTTAACCCGATACAAGTTTGAAGCTTCTCAAAATAGTTTTGATGCATAACATGTTACTTATAAAAGTTTTTGCAAAGAATAAAGTACTATCCGCAAATTGCATGAGAGACACTTGCACTTGATCTTTCCCAACTTTATACCCTTGGTAGGTTTGAGTCTTCTCCACTCGCCTCATTAATCCCGACAATCCTTCCGCCACCACAAGGAACAAGAAAGGCGCAATGGAATCACCTTCCCTAAGTCCTTTTTGTGCTCTAAACTCCTCTGTTGGGCATTCATCTACCGAAAAACTTTTATTGAGAATATATAACATGATGTTATATTTATAATGATAGTAAAATATTTATCATTAATGAGAAAAACGATTATGTATTGGTAGTGTAAAAAATTTTACACAATCATCTAATCACGATTTATCATATATAATAAATTTGTTAATTTTTAAATAATTATCTTAAAGTAATTTAAATAATGATTTGTGATCAAATGACACTATAAAATTGTTTTACACTTTCAATGCATCCAATGCATAGATATTAAACTTTTTTAGTTTTATAATTTTTTTTATTTTATGATTTAATTATACATAATATTAATATATTAAATTAAAACATTGAATTAACTGGACCCATCTCATTTGAGTACAAATAAATGGACTGATAAAAAAATTAGGCTATATAAGAACAGAAATAAAGCCGTCTCAGTTCATTCTTTGCTCACGCTATATGTAACATTCTCAATTCAAGTATTATTTCTCTAACATTCGAGGGAACGAACAAAATAAAACTTTGAATTAACCAATGTTCATCATTTTAATTGTGTATATATATTTTTAATGACCAGTATGGAGTATGGACACCTTATTTATACAATATGTCTTCTCTATGTAAGAAAAACGTGCCATTAGAAAGCCTATTACGTCTATTTCCGTTAAGAGATCGATAAATCATCTTTATGTCAATCTATATTTTCTTATGAAAATTCAGGCAAGTCCCAATACGACTGGAACACATTAAAAAATTAGGCAAGTATATTCCAAAGCCCACTTTAACTTACATGTTCTAAATTAGTACGACTGGTTATGTATATTATGATAATAATTGCCTCATAATTTTTCTTGCACAAATTTATCGATCATTAACTCGTAAAGATGACGTAAGAAAAAAATATGAAGTATTTAGTGCAAAGTATTTATTTCTTTCATCAAAGAAATTTTTTTTAGCTAATTCAAAATTCGACTAAAAAATAAATAAAATTTAATTAAAAATTATTTGTTAAAAATAAATTTAAATATTATTAAAATGATTTAATTTTAATTTAACATATTAATCAATTACGTCGCATCATTTGATTACTATGCTAAGTATTTGGCGTCCTGCTTTTCTGACGTGTAGATTTGTTGCACGAGGAGTATCCAATTAAAATTTTGGTTAGTGCCTTATAGATGTTGAAAATGGAGTTGAAAGAGATGAACGAAAAAAAGTAGGTGACGATTGGATTGCGATAGATATTGAGAAAAAAAGAAGGAATGATCCATGATTGTGTATATTATTATTAGACACAAGTCAAAGCACACCAGAAACAACTTGAGAGTAAGTAGGTCGATCGAGTTCTCGGAAGCATCCTCCCTGTGTATCTGCTACTACTAGTCTAACAAAGTCAGTTTAATCAGCATCACCATTCACCATTCACCAGTAACTCCATCTACCATGCTCAAATTAAATATCTAAATATCATTCCCTCATACGTTCCATGTTAATCTAATAATAATAACCTTCTTCTTCTTCTTCTTCTTGTTTCATTTCCATAACCCCCATGACTTCCCTCTTCCACCTCTTTCTCTTCCTATCCCTCCCTCTCTCTTCTCTATCTGACACGTGTCCCCTGAACTTCACCATCCTGGGCACCACGAAACCCAGCTCCTTCGACACCTCGCGGTGCCAGGTGATCAGCCAAGCCCTCCGCCTCGTCCTATCCGACTACCTCCGCCGTAGCGGCTTCTTCCTCCCTCCCCTCAACGCCTCCGACACATGCTGGACCCACTTCCAGTCCTACGTTAACCACTTCGACCCAACCTACAACATCACCTCCTCCTGCGGCTTCGAAACCTCGTGGATCTCCCAAGGCTGCAACAACGTCACCACCAAACAAGACTTCGAGTCCCTGGTCCCACAACCCTCCCTCCAGAACATGCGCAACAAATGCAACCAATCGCTCGAGAACAACTCCCCCTGCGCCCTCTGCACCACTTCGTTTTCCCCTCTCCCGCCGCTGGGAGACTCCGTCGGAAACCTCACCGAATGCACCGACTACCCTTCTATCTACGCCGCCGCTTTCGCCAACCGCTTCGGCCCCTCCGACCCCGGCACCGCCAAGTGCTTGTTCTCCCTTGAGTTCTCCTCTAACAACAATTCCTCCCCCAAGAGAAAAAAGGTTCTTAAAATTGTTAATTGTTAATTTAATTTTTTTGTTAGTAGGAGCTCGCGACCTTTTCCTTCTTTTTTAACCATCCAGCCAATTTTATATCTCCAGGTTGTTATTGCTGTTGTTTCTGTTGTCTGTGTCTTGGTCGTGTTACTGCTGGCTCTCGGGGTTTGGGTTTATTGCAAGCTTGAAGACAAGGTTGTGGCCGGGGATAAGGACGTTCGTGTAGCGGAAATCGGTTTGGTTTCTGGATTGGATTCCATGGAGCAGAGCACAACCTTGATCAGGTTCTCTTTTGATGATATTAAGAAAGCAACCAAGAATTTCTCGAGGGATAACATAGTTGGAAGAGGTGGCTACGGGAATGTGTACAAAGGCTTGCTTCCTGATGGGAGCGAGGTTGCGTTTAAGAGGTTCAAGAATTGTTCTGCTTCCGGTGATGCAAGCTTCACTCACGAAGTTGAGGTTATTGCAAGTGTCAGACATGTCAACCTTGTTGCCTTGAGAGGCTATTGTTCTGTTACCACTCGTTTGGAAGGCTACCAGAGGATCATTGTTTGTGATATGGTGAAAAACGGGAGCCTCCACGACCATTTGTTTGGTTCTAATGGTGTGAAATTGAGTTGGCCAATTCGTCAGAAGATTGCTCTGGGCACTGCTAGAGGGTTGGCTTATTTGCATTATGGGGCTCAACCTGCAATCATTCATAGAGATATTAAAGCAAGTAATATACTTCTTGATGATAAGTTTGAAGCTAAAGTTGCAGATTTTGGACTAGCCAAGTTCAACCCTGAGGGGATGACACATATGAGCACTAGGGTTGCTGGAACAATGGGGTATGTTGCTCCTGAATATGCTTTGTATGGGCAATTGACAGAGAGAAGCGATGTGTTCAGTTTTGGGGTTGTGCTTCTTGAGCTTTTGAGTGGGAGGAAGGCTCTTCAGATGAACAGTGATGGTCAACCTTCTGCTTTGACTGATTGGGCTTGGTCATTGGTTAGAACGGATAAAGCTTTGAATGTTATTGAAGTTGGCATGCCACAACCGGGTTCAGAACAGGTTCTTGAGAAGTATGTGTTAATTGCTGTGCTTTGTTCTCATCCGCAGTTGTATGCTAGGCCTACAATGGATCAGGTTGTTAAAATGATGGAGACTGATGAATCAGTGCCTTCAATACCTGAAAGGCCAATTTCTATTGTTGCTGGGAGGCTTGATATTGAGAGATCTGTGAGTAGTAGTGGCTCTGGTCAGCTCTCTAGTCCAACGGGTTATCAATCATATACTATAGAAAGTGATCGCCAATCTTCTAATTCTAGGGATGAAAGAAGCTCGAGCTCTAGGATTTTGAGTACAGATTGAGATTTTGGGTGTGAGGATAATTTGTTTGTACATGTAGATTATAGAATACTGTTTTTTTCTTGAAGTGTTTTCTGTTACAAAGCCAAATTGGATGTACAAATTAAATTTTGATTCTTGCTAGAGTTTATATAATAGCAAGCAAGAGTACGTATGATCAAGTTTTGATGGATTAAGTGTCACACTGTTGTATCAGAAGCAATCCTCCAATTCCTTTTAAGAATCTTATGCAAGAAGTGATGCTATTTTTAGCTCTAAGCTCCACTGGGCACTTGTATTGTATCTCTCTCCTTGTGTCACAACTCAATACTAAATGTTGAAGCAGATAAGTACTTTTGGTTTTGTCAACCTAGTGGCTCATTAGGGGATACCGGAAATTAAGTTGTTGTAAGAGTGAAACAGCATGGATCATAACCCCAAAAAGAAGCAAAGTGCACATGTTCCCTTGTGTTGCGGGTTGGGTTAACCAGGCTGCTTCTGCTTATGTGCTTAATTGGCTAACATGGCCAATTGGTTTGACTTTTATTTGCCTGAACTTCAATCATTACCATAATGGAGCTGGCAGTTATTAATATATCAGACAAATGTACAAATAGCTTAAATGTTGGTAGGGTTGTAACGCACAGGGTTTGCATAATTCACGCATTCTCTTTTTAGGTATATTATTCTCTTTTTCCTTTTTTTGATGGGGTGGTGTATAATTCTCGAATAATTGACAATAACAAAACCTCTAATGTTGTGGGCTGTGGCCGAGTTTATTCTCAAATATCACAAATTTCCAAATTCTAGAGGGTCAAAATACCTTATTGAAATATAAGAAATTAAAGAGCATCATATTTTTATTAAAGTGATGAAGTACTTTTTTGTTTTTCAAATGAGATCTTCATTGCCTTTTTTTTTTTTCTTCGGTCGAGGGAAAGGCTGGTGAGGGAATTGGGAATGAGGTGTTGGGATGCAGTGATTTGAATTTAGAACCACAAGCTCACCACTTGAACTCTACCGCAGCCAGGTACCACCTTACTCAAAGCCAAAGAATCAACAAGTACGACTGCATGAGGTTCATTCACCTGCAGAGAAATGCAACTCACGGTTGTTCATGAAAGATCAAGCTATTTGGTATAAATAGTTGGGTAAGTGTACACCCAAGTGTTTCTCTAAATAGAATTGGGATATATCATCCTATCCTATATATAAATAAAAATATTGGGCTTGAACAACATTATCGGCAATAGAAAATACATGTGGTCTATATAAAAAAGAAAAAGAAAAAAAAAAGATCGCTTGATTTATCATTTGGATACCTTGGTGGTTGTCAGGCTGACCTTCTGCTTGACCTCCTGCTTCACAATACAGTGTAGGATTTTATCATTCTAAGTATTGAGCTGGTACTGCATAATGGGCTTAAGTCTCTTTCTTTAATCGTTATGTACAGGAAGGATTGGCCCAGCTTGGAAGAAAAAAAAAATAACGTATTGGGCCAAAGATTTAGTTGAATTTATTCTACGGAAAGAAAATGTCAGATTTAATTATATTTTTTTATTATAAATAACCTATAATGCGATGGTCTATATCTTTATCTCTTATGATTTATTTCTATTTCTATTTATCATTTATCATTTGTAACTTCTTAGTTAACTTTTATACCTATAAATAGATTATTTCTCTTGAAATAAATACGCTCAATTATTATTCTCTCTAAATTCTTCTACTCTCTACTTTTACCTTTACTCTTTTACTCCAAGTGATATTTTATTTAACAATTTTTATTTCTTTAATGTATGATTTGAATTTTTTAATATACTCATACTATTCTTTTAAATTACATTTAGACTCTTTATTTTATCTTCCACAGTGCTAAAATCAAACGCATACCACTTGGATTGGATTGGATTTTATCTTTAGTGAACTAAAAGTGTAAAAAAAGAACAACATTTAACCTTAATAGGTTCATTCATATTAAAATAAAATAAATTGACATATATTGATCTCTCAAAAGAGTGGACTGTAGACTGTAGTTTTAAAAAAAATTAGAAAGGAACAATATAATTTAAATATCTTTCCAAGGAAGAAAGTATAATTCATTCTTTATTTTTAGTCTTTCATTTACATGTTTCTTAGACTTCCATGCATAATCAATAGGTATTTATATAGCCATATTCATTACCCATCTCTTTCTTAAATGAAATATTTTTTATGTCTTTTTTTCTTTTTGGTATAAGAAGGCAAAGCCCAAACTACAGTGAAACTACAGGAAACCCCCAAACGATCAGCCAAAAGCAATTGGTTTAGAAAAACCAATCTTGTTTCTTTTGACCTAGTGAAAATGAGAATCGATCCTAGATTTGACTTTTGAGGTAGAAATGAGGATTGTGCTCTCTTGTAAAGAAGATGTAAAGGTGGTCCTCTGAAATGAATTTGACTTCGAGGAAAACAAAAAAGTGAATCATGAGTTGTTTATGTGACTTTCTAGAATATGCCAAAGCTGGATTCACTTGTCATGGGAGAAACATGAATGCCTTTAAATTTTAGGGATCGAGTTTTTAACTGACTCTAAGCTGAAGTATTCAATTCCTTGGCACGATCTGAAATCATGATAAATGATAGTAATATCACAAACGGTGGCTCAAGTATATTCCACCTTATAGACATATATATACATGATACACCATAACATTCTTGGGATATTTATTTGATGCTTCCCATGAAACATGTTTGCCAATTTTGTCTGGTCCTTCTGGGCCATCTTCTATGGTTGTGCCAGCTTTGGCAATAAATTGATGGAGGGCCAGCATGCTTTTAAGTTGTAACTCAACGGGGCCTCATCTTTAACTTGAGTGTGATGTTAATCTATCATCTCTTCGTACGTGCTTGCTCAGTGTTTAAAAAAAGGAAAAAAGATAACGACTCGGTTAATGTTTTTGATCTTCGCCTTCTTAGTTTGAAAAATATATTTTTTTTCATTTATAAAAATGTCATCTTGTATTTAAAAAATTTATACAAGAAATAATAAAAATCATTTCACTATTTCTTATACAAATTTTTAAAAATAAAAAATAGAGTAATGACAATAATTTTACTTTCAATTCAAAACAGGGTCTCATAATCCTGAATATTACGAACATTGTCCAGGAATGACAAGCAAGAAATTACTTCGTAGAATTTTTAAACTCTTAATCAAAATCTATACATTTTTTTATATATATAAAAAAAAAAAACTTACATCATCACATCACACTTTTTGTCATATTCTTCTGTATCTATTTGAAGAAAGATGTGTAAGGTAAGATGACAAAGGCACAAAACAAAATGCCCCATTTCCAAAATATTATCATCATCATATTCTTGAACTCAATTTATGTCTCAAGTCAATTGTATGGTTTCCAGATACCCTTTGACGGATTGGATTCTGTTATTCTTACAACTCTCTGTCTTGGTTGTTGCGGATTCTTTGTCACGTTATTTTCTTCAGGATTGTTATTTGCCTTCACCACATCAACTTTCACTATGTGATGATCTGATGTCCCTTTGGAAGAAAGGACTAAATAGGAACCGCGAACAAACTTGTATGGAGAATTTGATGATGATAATATGTAGTCTACCCGAGTTCCATACTTACATGTCCCCTGGACACCTGCATAATATATATTTACAATTTTAGGGATCATAGTATTAATCATTGATAACCATGTTGAACTTTTAAAAAATCAAAAGCTTAAGAGGTTCAAAATTGAGTTTGTACTTTGGCCCTTGGCAATCATGACAACTGACTCGCATTCCCCTGCATAGTCCTTGGCATCAGTGTAGTCTTTACTCTTGAGATATTTCATCACTTCAACCTTTGGTGTTGGCTTTCCCATCTCTTCATAGTACTGGATCCAATTAAAAAATTTGATTTTTATTTTTGTTATTTTTAAGAGTAAGACCAAAAGGCAACAAATAATTCAGGTCCTACACTTACACTGACACATACCTTCACAATATCTGTCCATCTTTCTTGGGAGTAATCCGATTCATCAAGTGAATTAAGTCCTCCAGCTAAGATGTGAGGCTCATCACTAGATTGGATTATTGCATTTACCTGCTTCATTCGCCAATTCTCATCAAGATGGTCAAGGTGGGTACAGTAGAAGTTAAGTTCACCTGCTTGTGGTACATCGATAGTGGCCTTCAGAACATTCCTGTGGCAAAAAATAATAACAATTTTTTATTTCTTTTGCATGTCATATTCATCCTTATTGTTAAGTCATTCTCTAACTCTAACCCCCATAATTTCAGTCTAGAATTCTTCAATAGTTCTATCTTGGTTGCTTTCACCGTTTGGATTTCCTCTAATATTCACATAATCATTTTTTAATAGATGGTCATTACTCATTAGCAAGAATATGCCTTTGGAGGAAAGTAACAAATTTCTTGTTACAATTATGACGAACTTGACTTGAGCAAGAATAATATTCTGACTATGCTACGAGACCAGACAAACTGTACGTCTGTACCACAATAGCATAAGATAAATTTAGTCGACACCAAACTTGAATTATTTTATGCTCCACATAGTGCATTGTTTCGTTTTTCAAAACCACAAAGCCGAATACATTTATATTTTAGAAGAGTTGTTATAGTATGCAAGGAAATAAACCAGGTATTTGTACTTGGAGAATCCAAAACTTTATAATATAAAACAAGAAGAAAATGCTGAAGGCTTCTAATAAAGAAAATTTTATGTAAAGCCAGTGAAGTTCATGTTCCTTCATTCGGATATTTTAATGAGTACTACTAAATTATGCATCTATAAATTTTCTAAAAAAGATTCAAAATAAAATATAAATCTAAAGGCAACATTGATGAGTGATGACATCATAGAATCGTTAAGGAGTAGGTGGGGATCAATGCCTCGCTGCGTACAGCTATTACAGTTGGCATGCCGTGCATCTATCATTGCCGTTGGCACGTAGAAGAAAAAACAAGGAAAGAAAGAATAAAATACGTGAATAGGCATAGCAGTTTCAGGATGATTGATGTTAACACTAAACTTTTTGCTTAAAGCTAAGTGGGAGGTCGATCATTGCTTAAGCATATTGGTTTGGACGAGTAGTTAGTGAATGAGAAATCTTATGTATGGTTTTTCGAAACTTCCCATGTGTTAGTTCAAGAATTATTTTTTCGTTGAAAAGTTTTGGAATAATTGGTCACTTTATGAGCAGAAAAAGTGATTATCTTTTTCATTTTTCTTTGCAATGACAAGCACGAAGAAGTTTCTTCGAAATACATACAAGAGAAGTAAACCAAAAGGTGTTACAACTTTATTTCTTTTTTCTTTTAAAAAATGTTTTCGTGTGGTTCCATTACGAGTTACGACATAAAAAAAATGAAAGGAAAATACCTGCTACATGTATAATGTATTTATAATAGTAAAGTAATCGCATTTTTATAAGCGAGTCAGGCTGCTGGAAATGTACCGTTTAAATTAACTATATAAATCTATTATTTTATAATATCGCCAACAAAATTTTGACTTTAAATTATTCAAATGTTTAAATATTAATTTTTTGTTGGTAATAAAATGTTTAAATACTTAATAAAAAATAAAACATAATGAAATGTACTATAATAAAAAAGAAGAATATTTTTATGAGTTTAATTTGTATGTACTATAAATGTAACAAATTTTCATTGTCTAACAAATAAAAATTAATAATTCATATGACTTTTAAAATTGTGTTGGAAAAGTGAAAAAATAAGTTAAAGAATTTAATGGTTACTTATACAATGAGATAACACTATAAAACTGTTTTAATTTCTAAATAGATAGTCTTTTTCTTAAAATAAAATTAATTATATATAAAATTTATGATTATATAATAATGTATCAGTTAATAGATTATTTTCTTTATTTTTTTCCATTATTTAAAAAGTGAAAATGATAAAGTGATTATTAAATTCAATAATGATTAAGTTGCATTGGTTTTGTTTGAACAATGAAAACGACCATGATTTCACTTCCCTGTTCAGTCGTATTCGATTCCACCGATGACTGACCCAAATTCAACGTTAACATAAACTAACAAGGTGCACATAAATAAATGTGTGTATCATTATGAAAAGCTAGTAATAAGAGTGGTTAAAAAAAAAAAAAAAGCTGACCTGAAATCAGTGTGATCAAAGATTTTGTGAGAGTTCCAGCGTTTGATGGGCCATTTGGACAAGACAGCGTTGCCGTACTCAGGTGCCCAGCTTTCCGCGAACACGTAGTTCATTCCCAGCGCCGCCGCCAAATCCGACAATGGCTTCATTCCATTCTCTTCCTCGGCCTTCACATCTTGCAGCCCCAAAACATCAGCGTCGACTTCCTTCAGAACCTCAACCACGGTTCTGTTACTCACGTGGGCCCCACCACCTACCCACGAGGAGGCCTTGTCGTGTTCCGAGAAGCTCGATTGTCGGCTTCGCAGCAGCGATATCTCGTTGTCTGGTAAATTTATGGAAACCCTCATCTTTGATTTCGCCATCCTCGCCGCCTCTTGTCTGCTCCCCACGTTGTTGTCTCTGTCGTTTACTCTGTTCTTCACTGACTGCGACTGCGATTGCGATTGTTTCAGTATGCTTCTGGGACGCTCCTTCGTGGACTTGGATCGCGAATTCAGGTTTTCGGGGTTCGAAGCGACGCCGTTTTGGTCCTCGAACGTGGGTTTGGGTTTTGGGAGCGCCGGTGCCATGGAGAACAGGGCGGCGTTGAAGGTCGCGACCCGAATGGGTTTCGGAGTCCCCAATTGCGCGTTGGGATGAACCGTGGAGGAAAAATTCGTGCTTGCTTCGGTTTGGGCTTTTGGGGCGTTCTTCCCTAGCTTGTTGATCACTACCACTTTGGGCTTTGAATGGCGTCGAATTGGCCACCGGAGACGGCGGAGGAGGCGGCGGAGGTTCTTGTTGAGGAGCTTGAGCATGGTGGAGAAGTGGGTGTGGGGCAGAAGAGGGTCTTGCCTTGGGGAGATCATAAGATGTGGAGTTTAATTGCGGAGTTGTTTTTAACTCTGTCTTGTGTTGTGGATTTTGTGAGTGAGAGTGGAAGAAAGACTAAGAAGGAGAATATTGGCTTGGAAGGAAAATGAAGGAACAAAACAAACTGAAATAAACATTGAGATGATTAGATTGGGGACTAGTTGAAGTCTTGCTTTGCTTTTGCTTTGTCGTAAGAATTGAGTAGAAAAGGGGAAGGGGGCTTCTAGGAAATGAGTTGGTAGCATTTGGCATTTGGCATTTCCGAATGAAATCTTATATAGGGAAATAGAATAGTTAATAGTTATTAAGATTTTGAGGAGGATGCCATAATTTAGCACATAGACAAGAAAAAAAAGAGGGACGGGAGATGCTTGTGGCCACTGCACGCTCATCCCCAACTGCTACCAAAAAATAAAAAATAAAAAAGATTATTGGTTTGCTTTTAGGTGTTTAATGGACACAACACACAAGAGCAATGTCGTTTATGGTGTTTACCGTGCAGTAATAAGGTTATTTACACTATACATGTAAAATTTGTTGATGTATTCGTTGCATTTTTATAAATCATTATCAATAGAGAGAAATTGTTGAATTGTATAATTTAAAATTCAAATTATTATATCAGTTTATTATTATCCCGTATTATTAGTATTTTGTTGAATTTCTCTCTTATATAATAATATCAATGAGGAAAAATATATGAAAAAGAATGAATAAAATGAATGAAGAATTATTATTTTAATTTATGCATATCTACTTTTTAACCTTATTTAATTTTTCTTCGAAATGTATATTTCCTTCTATCTTTTTATCTTATCTTCAACATATTTCACTTATATCCAACTATTTATCTCCTCCTTAACTTTTACCTTCTCCGATTCCTTTACAAATTATGATTATTATCATCATAAATTTAATTTTTGTCTCACATAATCTTTGCGATTTTGGTTCCATTTTGAATCCTTCTCGTATTCATTTGAAGATTATTAATGTGAAGCTCGTTGCATTGTTCTAAGTCCTTCATAGACCAACCCTACATAACCGAAGCAAGTGGACTATCCTGAAGCACCTCTTAAACCCACTAATCAAAGTCATTTCTGGAAGAATGTTTGAAGAAGTAATTGACAAGTTGAACATGATCGATATTCATGCACTAATGGCAAGTTGGGCATGAACGATTTCAAATTATTATTAGGATTTATTAGGTTGTTACAATTTCTTATTATATTTCAATAATTAAGATTAAATTAGTTTGTTATTATCCCGTATTATTAACATTTTATTAAATTTTTCTTTTTTGTATAAAAACATCATGTTGTATTATGCTAATTTATGCATATCTACATTTTAACAAAAATGTATGTATCACCGGAATACTTTGCAATGCAACACAAGTGAATTGTGCAAAGTTCGTAGCATTGTTACAAGGCAGTTACGCCCTTCCTACTATTGTTTATTGTTTTTCTTGTTTGACTAAGACACACAAGTAAGTCAATTAAGCGAATGAAAGAAAGAAAAAAAAATCAAAATAAAACATTAGAGGTTATGACAATAAATTAAATGAGCCAACAACTCCAGTTCCTCTTGGCCATGCAAGTGAGATTCTAATTTGGAACTCCACGTCACAGGAAACCCGGCGTACCCATCTCCTATGAACCTAACCCTACCATTATCATTTTATTTTACCAAATAATCTAAAGACTAAAAGAGTTATTATGACTGTACGTTGTCTCTGCAGCTGAGACGTGAGAACTTGTCGTGTGTGATAAAAAGTAAAAATCCCAATCCAATGTGAGTTGGACTGGGGACCTCATTTCATCGACTTAAGAAGGTTGGAAGTTGGAACGGATCCAAACACCTTGTGAAGCGCAAACAAAGGTGAAATATTGCCAGGGAAAATGAGCACGCACCTTTCAGTGCTGCTCTTAGGTTCCACCATTTTAGAAAAAGGATAATTTAGCTTTTTCTCCCTACTGATATCGTCTGCGTACATTTATGCAGCTACTTTGGTGAAAATACTTAACTAATTATAGTAAAGAATGAGAATAAATAAATAAATATTTCTTTTTATAAAAGTCAAAATTGAACAAAAATGAAAGTGATTTTTTTAAGGTTTAATTATACATTTAGTTATTCAATTATAATTTAAAATTTAATTAAATCCCTTAATTATTAAAATTGTCGCTCAAGTCTTTTATTTTGTAAATATGTTCCTCAATTATATCCTTTCCCTCAATTTGCCTATGTTGACTAAGGGCTGACTCAAAACTCAAAAGACTCTTCCTTTTCTTTCTCTAACTGTTCCTCACTCAATCTCCGCACGACAACCTAAACTACCACCATCGCACCACCACAAACCCCAGCTTTGCACCCACCACCCAAACCAGATTGCGAACACCCACAACACCACCAACCTCCGCACACAACCTAAACCACCACCGCCGTGCCTCCACAAGCCACCACGAACCCATATCTGCACCCACCATCTAAACCAGATTTGCATAGCGAGTTTGAACTTGTGTTCACGAAGGGGATAGGTGGGTGTTGGGGAATTAGACCACGACAGCGCGGCGGAGGGCGGTTGCATCGGGGTCAAAGATGGCGACCATGCGGAGGTGGAAGATGCCCCGTATTGGTTTGGAGGATTTGGGGTTAGCTTGTGTTGATTTGGAGGTGATTCAGCATCTTGTGCAAGATCTTGAAGGATCTTGAACTCAAGATTTAATTTTTATTAGATCTCTCAATAAAAGAGTTAACGAGATCTCCAACATGGAGGATGAGTTCTCGTGGAAGATCTATTAAGATCTGTACATTGTTTAAAAAAAATAAATTTTCTTTTTTTTTTCTCTCTTCTTAAGATTTCAAAATGAGATTTACCATTAAAAAAATGAAAAAGATCTTGAGATATTTTCAATTCTATTTAACACTATGATATCTACTGCTGAGACAGCAATATGGGTTGGTCCACTCAAAACGGGCCGAGCTAGCCCAATCCTCAAAAAAAAAAGGGTCGGATTGGGCTGATCCACTTTTAGAAAATGAGTTAAAAATCCTAACCCAACTCACTTTAAGGTGGGCTAGAGGACCAACATGTCAGCATGCTAGTCCACCAAAAAAATTTTAAAAATTATTTTAAAAAAAAGCCTAAAATGGACTGGTCCGCTGGGTTAACCCAACTCTAACCCATTTTTTTACGGGCCGAGTTGGCCCAACTCATTTTTCAAAATGGACTAAAATTTTCAGCCCGATCCACCTTTTTTGGTGGACTAAACGGGCTGATTCGTCGGACCCAACCTATATTGTCATTCCTATGATTTATCAAAAAGTAGTCTAAAATCCTAAGTTAAGATTTACCACTAAAAATATTGAGTTAATTTGGGGGTAGTTAGAGTTTCAATTAGAATTGATTTGGGGTGAGGGTTTTTTTTTTAAATTATAATAATAATTAAACTTGCAACTATAAACTGTCACTGTTTTATAACTATATTTATTTTATTATATTTTTATTTTAAAAATAAATAATAAATACAATAACTGATTTTAGTCCGTATTATTTTTAAATTTAAACAGTTGCAATTTACAAGTTAAGACATCACTGTAATCGAACGGAAATAATTGAACATTTTAATAATTAAAAGAAACAATTGAACTTTAAATTATTATTAAGAAACTAAATATATAATTAAGTTTTTCTTAATGATGACATGATCATAAATTAATTTTTAGTGTTTTTTTATCAGTAAAAATAAATATAAAAAAGTTTATGCATGATATCTCACACCGTATTCAAGTGAGCTAATTTTAATGTTCATCTATATTTTTTTTTATAAGCATGCCAACATTTATCT
>PYAF01002668.1:1055491-1071768 GCA_007407185.1 Glycine tomentella
GAAATATTTTTTAATTACTTTTCATTAAAATAATTATCGATTTAGATTACATAGTCAATTACAAATTTAATGTGATTTACTACTTTTTTAATTAAAGATAACATGAATTTTGTAAATGAACATGTAATTTCAATTGTTAATTTTAATCTAATAGTTATAACTAAATAATTTTATATTTTTTATAATACCAAAAGTCATCATATAATACACTATTAAATTATCAATTCATTTATCCTCTCTCATAAATATTAACTTTTCAATCTCTTTTTTCTCTCATCTATCATCATAATATAAATGTATTATGAAAATTTTATATTATAAAAATAAATGTAAATTTCAATTTATAGTACTTTTTATAATTTCAAGAAAATATTAAGTGAAAATAAATCAAATTAATATGAAAAGGTTGATTTTTATACAATACTCAATAAACATATAATTGAATATAAAGAAAAGATTAAGTAAATTTTTTTAAAGAAAAGTAATTAAAAAATATTTCTTTCATGAAGAATACAAAAACATTATTTTTTTAGAAGAATATATATATATGATGAAATATCGTATGGTAAATACACCATTTCAACTACTATTGAATCGAAACAATTGTGATTCTAATCCAAATTCTTTTTTTTTTTTTGGAGTTGGGGAATCTAGACCTAATATATTAGAATAGGTCTAGGTTGATTTGGCAAGTCAAAGCCTAAAGACTTTCAATGTTAAAACCATTCTGCTCGAAAACCAACCTTCAAAGAAGTCATAGGTTGATCCCCATACTGAAATGAATATACTTCTATCACACTTTTCTTTCGAGAGAATAGCCCTAATGACGATGAATTAAGGTTGTTGAGCAGGTCAATCATTGGAGCTTTCTCTATGCCCGACAAAATTAATTAAATTTGTGTATATTTAAGTCCAACATACAAGACCGTTTTCTTACTTATATATGAGTCAAGAGTGAGTAACTTTTAATCTTGATCACTTATATAGTTGTATGGCTCTGGCTTATAATTCTCACATTTTTAAAAAAATAAGAAGTCTTCTTATTTCTTGTTATTGTGAGAAACAAGGACAATAAACATAAATCATTAAATCACATTTGGATTATCAAAATTAAATGATAAATATACAAGATTTTTTTAAGTGTAATATGATCATGTGATCATTGACTAATTTTTATCTTGACCATTCATATAATTGTATGACTCAAATTTATAATTATTATTTTTATAATAGTAAAGTGAAAAACACCTGGTCATAATAAGGAACATAGTTTTAAATTACCGTCTGCAATTGCAATAGCAGCTGCAACACAAAGGTTTTTGACTCAGCGATTACATCATGACTGTAATTGTGATCGTATCAACAACATTTTTCGTAATTGTCTGTAATGTAATTTTAGTTTTTACTTACTGCAACTGTAACATTCCCAAAAATATTATAATTAAAATAATATGTAAATATTGTCAAAAATAAATTTTTAGAATAAGTATAATACCCTCAAATATAAAAATATTTATGATTTAAATTATAATAACAGAATAGGTAAAATAATAATTTTTTTAAGGACAAATTTTAGTTTCAAACTTCAGCCACGTGAAAATTTTGATGAATCCAAATCCTTAGAAAAATCTTTTGAAGGTACAGATGGCATTAGGGAGGAAACAAATAGCGAAAGCCAAGCTACAATAGTTTCCACGTACACACACCATTAAATGAGGAAATGATGATTAGATAAGAGAAATGAAATATTTTCTAACTTTTTAACCGACTCAAAGGAGTATAAATAGCTCGGACTTTTCAATCTCTCTGCACCAACAACCTACACTATCAGCTATCACTCTTTCCCTAAACTTTCTCAAATATTTTCTCTAAGTAAGACCCTTCTCTCTTAAAATTATCCCGACAGCAATCCAGCATTATTGAAGGTAGGCTAGGCTTCAATCTCTAACTTAGAAATTCCCTAAGTGAAATTTATGTAATTATTAGATTATGTTTAACCTTTATATTAGTTAATAATTTAAGTTTTATAATAGGGATACGGTGATATTTTTAGATTACACAGGAATTGATATATTGTTACGTAAATAAATTTATGATTTATACACAATTTAGTATTAACTATTAGAATTAAAATAGTAAGATTTACAAATTTAATAAGGATACAGTAAATTTTAGTATATAAATACGTGAATGATTTTAAGATTAATAGATTAAAGACCTTATCTATATAACTTGTTGAATAGTATAATATAAAGTATATTAGATGGGTACGGGACTTGGTCTTTGCAGGAATAAAACTATGTATACTTCTTTTGAGCGTAATAAATGATATCATAACTGATCCGAGTAAACTTACGAAACCTCGGCCATGCACTGCCGACATTTACTTATGCACATCCCGGCACCGCTACGGGTTAGCTAGTTACCTCAGCATTTTTTTATATAAACCATTCCAGCAAATCTACCCAGCCCACATACATGTACCATGCAAATCTTCCCTCAAGTCCGGGCCCTCCCTCTTGTATATTCCTCAACATTCGTATGAAACCGGTCATATCTACAAGCCATGACCACACTTTGACACCTCTGTATGACCGAGTATACTCACAAAACCCGGAAACCTTGAGCTCGGTCAATCCGGCAAGTATGGCAATTCGGCTCCAAGTCCGGCCATGCCTCCAATTCAGTTACCCATGGCAACTCTACATCACACAAGCAAGCTCGGCCTGCTACCATGAGCCCGGCAACCTTGAGCTCGGTTTACACCACCCCGGACACCATGACTACATGCACCTCGACCTTGCCGGAGTATACATCTACCTCGACATCTCTCATCGCATGTGCAAGCCCGTCCAAGCATATAACCCGGCCATAGCCAACTCGGCACATCCTTCCGGTATGAACCCCCAACCAACTCGGCCAGTCTATGAAGCTCGGCCATCACACAAACCAACTCAGCCACTACTCATAAAGCTCGGCTACTCACCTTGGTTAGCCATGCAACCCAACTCTGCCACCATGCTCAATGAAGACGGCCACCATGCAACTCATGCATACCCGGCCAACTCATGCATACCCGGTCACTCACATGTATACCTGGCCAACCCCATGTAACTCGGCCAGTCTCATGTAACTCGGTCAACCCCATGCAACTAGGTTCATCTCATTCAACCCGACCACACTCATTCAATCCGGCCACCCACTTGCATACCTGGCCACCCACATGCATACTCAGCCACCCACTTTCATACCCGGCCATCCTTCATGTATACCCGGCCTCTTCGGCATCCACTCACCAAGCACGACACCCATGCGAGCACGGTACCCATGCAGCCTGGCACCCATGCAACCCGGCACTCATGCGAGCTCGGCACACATGCAGCCCGGCACACTAATGACAAATCGAACCCGGCCAAACCTTGAACCCGGCATGCACTTATGTACTTGGCACACACATCCATGAAACCTTGAACACGACATGCATTTGTACTCAGCACAGACCTTGAACCCAGCATGCATTTGTACCTCGACACCTCATGTTCCGTTACCTCGGTCACCTATGTAGCTCGGCCACAAACACATGCCGACCTCGTGCTTCTTCGTTATATACATCTAGGCCACATGTCCCTGCCGACCTCATACATAGCTCGGCCACTCCTTCTATAAGATTAATCATGCCGATTCCAGCACGAATACACACTCAACCAACTTACACCCGTTATACTTAGCTCACCTGCTCAAACTAGCCACGATAATCTCATCTCGATCCTTCTTAAACTGCAATCCCAGCATCCTATAATAGTTTGTTCTTAACGTAAGTATGGCCGACTTAAATTTGCTATATATGAAATTCCTCCCAGCAGCTCGGCTATAGCTCTCTCAGTTAGCATTTCCCAGTATATAAATAATTCATACACATTCAATTCCATCCTCATTCATGTATATATATAAATATAATTATATATAACTGCATATAGATTTATATATATATATATAAACTATAAATAACTCCATTTTAACCTCCTATACTGATTTGGGTCATCCCAAAATCCTTTACATATAAATATAATTAAACATAGCTTACCATGCTAACTAACTACATGGTATGTAATCAGTTATTACGGCTATAAATATTCTAAGGGTAGTTATTCAGGTAAATTCCGGATACTATATTTCATGACTCCTAACTATAGCAAGTATACATGGTGAAATCATTTAGAATTATTTCACTAACTTGGTATTTGCTACAAATATTATACCACTAAAATTGGCTGAATAATAAATAAATTATTTTTAGTTGGTATAATTTTAAGAGGACAAGGTATGAGATGTTATCTATCTTTTATGAGAAGAATAATAATATTTTCCTGATATGTATTTTGAGGAATGAATGAGATTGATCCGGGTGTCAAAATCGGACCTATGATTTTAAGAATGATCCAAGTTTCAAATGTTGAAAATCGGACCTATGATTTTATGAGAATGACTCGAGCTGTGTACACCGGGCCTATGCTACTACCAGAGATTTTATGAGAATGACCCGAGTGTGACAATCGGGCCTATGATGAGAGATCAAGTGCTAATACATGGAAATTAATGCATGATTAGCGTAAGACGGCCGCAACATTCCTACATGATGTACACATGTAGAGGCCATGTGCACCTGTGACCATTGCATTTCATCTCATGCATTCATACATTCGTGCATTCACTCTGATATGTTAAATTATTGATCTGTTAAAGTGTGTGATGAATTAGATTTGTACTACCTTTCTAAGGTGACTGATGGAATATAATTGCCTTTATTACTGCCCTTACTAATGTGTCTAATATAATAGATTTGTTTATTTACTAACCTTCTAACGTATTTGGTGACTTAGATTTGCCTACTGAGAAATTTATTTCTCATTAGATTTTTTTTTTTTAGATAGCGATGATGGTCAGATTTCTTGAAGCTGGACGAGTTTGGTTGATATGTTAATGCTGAATTCTGAAAAGAGAAATTTGTACTTGTATATTTTTGTATCAGAGACAAGGATTAATGTATCAGTCTTGCATAATTGTAAATTTTATGCTGAAGTATTTTTATTAATACACGTTTCTTGTAAATTTTTATACCTCAATTTATATTTCTCAACAAAAGACAAAAGGATAAAATAAATAAATCTAAAATAAACAGATAAATAAGTAACTAAATAAATATATAAATAAAAATAGTGAGGATGTTACAGCAACTACGATTATAAGTCAGTAACTAGAATTTAAAATCATGGTAAGAAATAAAAACTATAAAATTGGACCTTATAATAATAGATGGATGATTAATATTAAAAGTTAGTTGTTATATGATAACTAAAAGTTAATAGTTGCATGATTAATATTAAAAGTTAGTGAGAGTGAGGAGATTAAGAGTCTTATAGTGCATGTGATTGTGTTTTCGATTTTTCAAAAAGTTGATTTATAAAACAATTTCTAAAAACTGACTTTAAGATCATAGAAGTGGAGTGTTATTTTTCCACCGTATAAAAAAAGACAATAGAAGTGGAGGAATAGAAGAAGTGAGGAAAGATGTGAAAATGCAATAAGAAATTTCGTGAGAAATGACGTGATGAAAAATAAGAAGAGACAGGAAAAAAACACAATAGAAGTGAGTGGAGTTGTCTAACGTATTTCAAGTAAAAGTGTGATTAAATAATTTCATTAGTGTAATTAATATCTGCAACAAATCATCTTAAATTACATAAGAGACTTGCACTTATAAAGTGAAATAGGATTGTTTAATCCTTGGGACAAATTAGAAAACCCTGAAGTGAAATAAAGAAAAGTTATTGACATTTATTTGTTTTTGGGTTTAATATGTTTTTATTTCGGTAAGTATAACATTTAATTTTTTATATTTTTGGTTCTTATAAGTTTTTTTTTATTTTAGTCTTGACAAATTTATGTTTTTTCAATTTTTATTTTTATAAAATATTTTATTTATCTTTAGTTCTTGTAAATTTATATTTTTCTAATTTTTGTCTGTGTAAGTGAAAACTTATGAAGATTATAAATGAAAAAACAATTTATAAAGAATAAAATTGAAAATATAAGTTTATAGAAATTAAAAATAAAAAAACTATCTTATAATCTTATAGGACAAAAATTAAAAAAGCATTAACTCACCGGATTAAAAAATTTTAAAAATTAAAAAAAAAATCCAAAACATATTTAAATCTCTGTTTTTTTTATCATTATTTTAGGGTTACACTGTTCATGAGTTTGCCAATACGATTCCTATCCGTTAACGGGATAAACATGTTCCACATATGATAAATGCTAATAGTGAAAAGATAAAATATGAATCATCTTGTTCGAGTTTGATCCGTTTAATTATATAAATATTCCTTTTGTGAATGATCTTTATTATCTGTGCACTGGTCCACCAATTTTGCAGAGACATAACATGGTAATGTCATATATATGTAAAAGCAATAGGAGATTCAAATAGGGCTTCACGCTCAACAATTAAACTTGTATCTGCCTAAATATAATGAACAAAAAACAATATAGTAAAACAACAAGGTCTGTTTCAAAATGTACCCTACACGCTTAATGCACAGCAGTCACACTGGCGCAGGAATATATATGTTTGCCATATAATAATGTACAACTAATCATCACGTATAGTCACTTTCTGTAGAAAAGAATCACGAGAATAAGAAGTCTGAAAGAAAAAGGCATGAAGAGTGGCCTCTTCAAAATGTGAGCTAGTTTAGGCCCGGGCTTGCATAATAGTGTAACAATGATCGATTTTTTAATATGTATACAAATGGTATCCACATGTTGTATTTTTTGGGTTATTTCAAACGCTACATGTCCTACATTGCTTGGTCTAGCATTATTTTCAAGATTTATAAATCTTAGCCTCTTATTGACTTGTGCATGTGCATATGATCATTGGACCTTGTGAGCTTGATGCATCACAAACCACACCACACTCAAATAGTTAATAATGTGGGTCTAGCTAGACTTTTGTGTATCAACAGATATCAAATGCATGGATTTGGTATTAGAAGGTCACCGTAATTTGACAATTTAGTAATTTACGATAGACTATTTATTCACATGAAAAGTTTGTAAAAAAAATTCAGGTCTGTACGTAATTAAATAATCTAGTGACTCCAAAATAATTGTTAAAAAGTACTTAATTCTGCTTTATCCAGCAAATTTCAATACTCTGGTTTATCTTTTCTCTTCCTCTAATTAGATCTAATTAAGGAAACGTACAGTTTTGTAGACAAGGATCTGTGCTTCTGATGTTCTAGGTGATAACATGATATCTATTTAGAAATTAGAATGTGATCACTTATATCAGGAAACATGAAATTAAATGAGAGGGAAAGTCAGTTGACACTTCTCTACGGTTTCTGCTTTTTTTAATAAAAGACTCGAGCCTTGAAACAACCAAGTTAGTTTCCAGAACGGTTTTGCAAAGAAAAAGGGTCTCATAATAGAAGTCAAAGGACTCAGATGATCCAGTTTAACACACGTCTACATTCCATAAATAAAAGAATCTTATACTATACAGATATTGCACATAATTAATAATGCTTTAATTACCAGTTTTAGCCTACTTAATATAAAAGAATAAATTACACTCACACCTCTTATATTTTTTTCCAATTGTATTTGATATCTCTCATTTTTTTCACCCTACAAATAATATCTTAATTGTTTAGCTCACATTACATTTAAAGTCTCTCCTTCCTAAACACACAGAAAGTAGACACATGCTAGTCACATGACTTTTAATAAAAATTTATGTTTACCTTCATTTTCTTCCTCAAAATCACATTGTGAGTTTTACAAACACTTTTCTTCTTTAACAATCACTCTTCACTTACCACTATCACATCTTTCTCCTCCTCTTCCATCTCCCACAACAACATCATCTCTTCATAGTGTCCTCACCCACCTACTCCTGCCGGAGCAACCATCACCACCGTAGTCACCGCTTTCATCGTAGTCGCCGTCGCCACCGTCATATCCACCTCCACCACTTCCTTATCCCCCGCCGTAGCTTCGATCATCATCACTGCTGCATCTAATTCCCTGGACACTAGCGTCGTCGGGACCAGTGATATTAACAACCTTAACATGTCCGTTAGAGTCAGATTCAAGGGAGGGGTATCGAATGTAATTTGAAAAAACACAAGGGATGCGAATGTAATTTACTTTAACAGCCAATTTCGTATGCACAAATGTTTCAATTAAAGTTAGTTAACAGAAGGAAATAAAAGTATAAAAAAAGAGAGTATTTGGTGCAATTTGAGAAAAATATAAAAAGTATAAGTATTATTTACTCTATATAAAAATGCATTATTAGACTATGGCTCTATATATAGGAATCGCCTACATATATACAATATTGAATGCAAGCGTTTTGAAGTGGCAGTTCCAAATTTTTAAAACAAGTTTCTATATTATTATATCAACTCCTCAAGGAACTTACAGATAAACATTATTATGAATGTACCATTCAATTATTTGGACAGATAGAATTCATTATTCATTACCTCATAGACTGTTCTGAAAGGGAATACCATGCCAATGACACAAATTGCCTAAAGACGGATAATTGAGCACCCCAAGTTAATGATATAATTCACGAGCTTAGCTAAACCTGTCTGAATCGTGTCCAGAATTTCTGTTTTATGAAAATGGTTCTATACATACTTCCATGTCGTAAAAGAGGGTCATTAACGCGGAAACCTAATACTCGATACTAGTAGTGTAAACGTGTCCCTACTCCCTAAGTAACACCATTACAGCAATATACTTTAGTTTTCATCATTAGGTTGGATCATACATTACATGCCCAAGAAAGATCCTACTAAATATGATCCTTATATAATTGTATTTTATTTGTGTGTCATGTGAGTGTATGAAATTTCACTTAATTGATGGTCATAAAACCATCAATTAGAAAGCTAATAATTTTAGTTTTGCAACACTTCATAATTTATTTTAATTTTTCATATATTTTACTTTCTAACAATTATTATTGTACTTTAACTTGTTTTTTGAATTACGCTTCACACTTTAAAAGAATCATATCCATAACATATCTAAAGTTGACAACTTGAACTGGTTTGGTCCAAACACCATAGGATCGGAATACTTCAAGCCATGAGTTTACACACTACAAAAAAAATCGAGTTTTCCGACGGCAAAAATCCGTCGCAAATGACTTAATTATGTCAATAAAACCGGATTTCTGACGAAGAAAAAACAATCGTTAAAATGGGCGTAGAAAAGGTATCGACGGATTTTTCGTCCTTCGGTAATGATACCGACAGAAATATCCGTCGGAAAGCATTCATGGGAAATGTTATGATGGAAAAAATTTGTCAAAAACAACCTGTGGGACATTAGCAACAAAAAAATCCGTCGGAAATTATTTTTTTTTTTAAAAAATCGTTTTTAAATATTTATAAATTTTTTTAACCTATTTGTTATTCATCAATATATAAGTAAATATTTGCTATGCAATTGCACACAATTAACTAACAGGAAAAACACAAATTGTGAAAGATTATGTAAGAACCTTAGCCCATATACTCCAATAAAAGGACAAAGTATTGTTGTTATACTTGTATACGATACCTTTAAATTTGCAGTTAGTTTTTTAAAAGGAACTATTTTTCCTAGCTATTGAACAACTTCCTAATCAAACATTTAGTGCTAAAGCTGTGAAGCATACAAAATATGAAAATATCAAAAGGTGTCAAACACATACCCTGCATAGCTTAGCATCATTTATTCAACAAGCACAATCCTTGTGACATTCCCTTTCAACTTAATATACATAAAGAAAATCAATTTCCAAATTGATGAGTATAGATTACCATGAATCTCTCATGCACAAACAACTTTTAACACAAATTCCAAGCCATGTTGTTTATAGCTCATGTAAAAAATATGAAAAAGTTATTCAAATAGAATTAATTGCTCTAGCGTTGAAGGACAAGTCTTAATGATAGCAGAAATTTGTTTTAAGAGAAGATGCTTTCAAGAGGTATAAACTTGGCATACATTAAAAGTTTAACTTGGTTTTTTCTATATTCACACTTACTAATTGCAGTAAGAGCTGATGACTCATTGCTTTATATGCAACTATCTAACTTGTATCAGAAAGTTAGTCATCCATCTATAGCTAGTACAAACTAGAATGTCTAAACCTACATCCAGAAAATATCATGCATAGATAAAAATTAACTTCTTTTACACCCACCAACAGTAGGATAATCTGACTTTTCCCCATTGACAGCTGGTTGGCTATTGATGGTGAGGAAGCCCTTTGTGTTAATCTTCTCCAACAGCTCATTTATGATCTTTGTCTCTCGCTAAAGACCATCTAGTTCTGACCAAGGATTGCTGCTCAACTTTCCAAGACAATACAGTCTAAACCTCTGATACGTAACAAAAGGCATGAATTGGATGATGTTAAACTGTTAGTAAGAATACTTTAGCAATGTTCCAAGTACAGTAACTCTACCTCATATATCTTCAATACTTTTCAAGGGAGCTGTCCATTCTTCAACAAGCTTCAGTTGTTGGGTTGGAACACCTCAAATTCACTCATATATACTAATTAAATTACTATTTCTAATTAAATTTAAAGGAATATGAGTGCACTGCACCTACTAAAAGTTCAAAACAATATTGCATAATAACGTGTGAAGTAAAATAGTAAAACTAATTTGAATCAAAGTTTTTATTAACTCATGTGTTACCTGCAAGAGAACAAAAGATGTGTTAATCCCTTCCTTGCAAAGAGTTGAGTGAGTTGGTTTACATTGAAAGTTGGAGGAGGTAACACTGTTGTTGTATCTGAAGCTAGTGAGATGTTGCCATTTCTTCTTCGTGCTGGAACATCATAACCAAGCCCTCGAGCCTGCGTTAAGCAAGGAATAATACAAGGTAATTTTCTTGCTTTCAAAGATGTTTCTACTTTATAGAACAAAGTAGACAAACTTAAAACCAGAGAAAAAGAATGATTTAAATGAAAGGAACACAAAATACTGTCATACCTTCAAGGATGGGGGAAGAGTAAAAACTTCATCAATAGTTTCTAGGCACACATTACCAATCACACATATATGCAGCGGGTAATGATGTAAAGAAAGCTACATAAAAATGAGAACAAAGGAAACTATAATAAGATGCTCCATATCATATCTCACTATTAGTGAGACCACATTTTGCAAGAGGACCTCACTATTAAGATGCTCAGTAGGTTCTATACTTTTCTATTAACTTTTGCATATAGATTTAACTTGGTGATTGTCTTATCAGAAATTAAAACAAAAGTTCAGTAACTACTATATTTTCAATAGAATGAAGAATTATATATCATAAGTGCAAAGTTTATTTTCTTAAATAACCAAATAAATTTTATGATATTAATACTAGAAAGTAATTGTTTCTGTATAGAAATTAAATTAAAACAAATATAATTCATAAAAAATTAAAAGAAAATATATGTCCATTAATTATTTTCTAGTTTATTGGGTTTATTTTAATAACTTCTTACTTACATTCATAAGTTAATTTATAAACTAGCTTTTTGTTGCACATAATATTTTAAAAAGAAACAGTGAGAAAGTGAATGCTGACCTGTTTCTAAAAGCTTGTTCCTAGCCTTGAACAAACACTTTAATTGGTAGTGAATTTTATTATCAGGCAAATAGAAGCAAAAGCAAATGCCATCACAAAGTAAAACCCTCACCAATTTAAGTAGAAGTTGCCCTGAATTTCATATTATTATATACAGTATGTAATATACTTGAGAAGTATATAATATACTTGAGAGAAAAGAAAACATCAACGAGTCTTGAGTTTTTGATATATAAGATAATGAAGGATTTACAGGTTTAACACATAATTATATTTTGAGAAACTAATCTCTCTTATATATACCAAGTGAGAATATATAATATTTATATAGGAAATAAAAAATGCAAGTACGTATAACTTCAAATAAAATAATAACATTAAGCAAAAACAAAATTAAAAATACTATGATCAAGACAACATGTGCTAGAGGTGCCAAATTAAAAAAACTCACTTATTGAATAGCTCCAAATTCTAACTAATCTCTCTCAAAAGATACTTGTGGGCCAAATTAAACTCCCTTATGGTTGGTTGGTTAGAAAGACAAAAAAATAGAAAATCAAATGATGCATCAGAACATGTAACTAAACTATTAATGTTGCTTACAAAGAACTCATATAAACTCCATCATCATCATCTCTCTCATACTCACACACATCAATAATACCAAAAATAAAAGGTAAAGAAAGCATTCCATCAACTTCAAATGTTGGACAAAAATATCCATGGCCCCCTCACAGTTAGAAAAGAATGAACTGCTTTGAGATGTTTCTAGACCAAAATTTTTCAAAAAAATAGATCAGACTTTTAAAGTCAATAGTGATGTTGGTTGCAGTAAAGATAACGAAACAAAGAACTTACTGCTGATCGCATTTGGTTGAGTCCACCATTGCAAGAAACCAGAAGATAACCATTATTCCTAGAAATCCCTGATGACAAAATTATCAAATTCAAAAGAGATATGCCAATTTCTGGAGAAAACAGGACTACAAATCATTATTCATATGCCATTTTTTATTATAAAAAATATCATAATAGACAAAACAGGACTACAAATAACTATTCATAAGACAAGCATTTGTGGATAAAAAAAAATTCACATGACAAGCCAAGGACTTACTTTTGGGTGGGAGCACAGCCTTGGCTTAACGTTCTATTCCTTTAGCAACTGCCACAATAGATTTAATAACAAAAATCTGTTAGCCATTTTTATTTCCTAACACAGAAATTATTATAATGAACAATATTCCTTTTCAAAATCTATTCACCCAACTGCAAACAATGTAGAAATTGCCTTTCAAAATATACAGACTCCACTTGACAACTCTGACAATATAATAATTTTGAAGCTAAACATAATAGAGAAAATCCTGTCAGAGGTTAAAACTTGTCACAAAAAGAAAACTTAACAATAACTTAGAAGCTAAACATAATGGAGAAAAAACACAAGCTTGAGTCTACATTCCCTGTCCACTATTGAATGTAATAACCAAGCCAACCAACCATTACTCGCATAGTCAAAGAGACAAGACTCAAGCATCATAGCCTATAAATACATAAAAGAGATTATTCATATGTGCCACTGCTTGAAGAGAAATGCAAATACATGCAATAGAACAAGGAGAAGAGAGGGAAGAGAGATCCTATAATGATTGTCAACTAAATTACCTTTGCAATGTGTGCTTTCTAGACCTCCCATGATGATTCCCAAATCCAAAACCCTAAGCGCGTCCCTGAACTCGTCGTTGCGGTAGTGATGGCGCGCCACGTGGAGGCACGCCATGGAGTAAGCATCGCGTCACACCGGCAGCATCGAGTGCCACAGCCCCAAGTGTAGATGCTCCCACGCCATCTCACGCGCTGCCTCTGCCGAGCGAATGTCGCCGTTTGCCGCCAGCGCCGCAATGCTCACGTACGCGTACCCGCCGTGCTCGGAGATCGCGTGGAGCAGCGCCGCCGATTCAAGGTCCAGCGTCGGCGTAACAAAACCTCGAGACAGAGCATCGCCGGATGCGGAGGTTGTCGACATTGCTGCGGGCGGCACTTGGTTTGGGGCTCATGATAAGGAAGGAGTGTCTAGAGTGGCAGTGAAGGGTTGGGGCTTATTGAATTTGAAGGGTTGGGACTTGGGAGAGTTTGAGCTGAATTTGGAATTTGAAGAGTGGCACGTGAGCTCACATAGGAATTTGAAGAGTGGCACGCTTGAGTTACCGACGGAAAAATTTGTTCTTCGGAAATATGCATTTTTTTTTAGTGACAACTTTTTGTTTTATTAATTATAAGATTTTTTTAACTAATTCGGTGTTCTTTAAAAAATAATTAATTATATTAAATTTGTTAAATATTATCATTCTAAAATTATTATTTTATTTTCTCTCTATTCAGTTAATTGTTTCTCATAATTTTTGAAGAGATAATAATTAAAAGTATGTAAAAAAAATTATTAATACATTTAAAAATTAAAAAATAATCATATAAAAAAGGATAAACGAATTTGAAGTTTTTAAAAAGGGATTTAGACGGAGGGAGCATATCACAATTAATCAATTATTATGAATCAACCAATTAATATTATTATGCCAGACTAGGCTTTTCTTTCTGAATGCTTACACACAAAGATTAATACTGCACTAGCATTATGTAGAGAATGCGCTTGATAAATATGATAAAAGTGATTTACTTGGATTTTTTTTTTTTTTAGAGGCCAATAATATACTATATTAATAAGGGGGAAAGAAGCAGCAATCACCACAAGACGCGATCAGTTTTCACCAAACAGAATACAACACAGCCAACACATTATGAATTGCATCAACCCCATAGCCCAACACAATAACTACCCCTCCCGCTAAAAGATGCTACTATACTAATGATCGTAGCACTAAACACTTGTCCACCAGCTATCATAGAATGTTCTTTAAGCAGGGGAGAGGTTCCATCTGTCATAAAAAGAGAAAAATGCCTGCTTGAATGAAGCCTTAACCCAACACCATGATCTGAACATGATTTGTTCTAGCACCTTTTGGGGACAACACTGAACATCATTAAAAACAACCTCATTGCGAAGAAGCCAAAGTGATCAAATCCCTGTTAACCATAAAACCATCCATCCCTTCTTGATCTTTGCCCACCACACATAGCCACCATGCTGCCAAAAGTGTGTGAAGTAGTCTACAGGCAATGCTAGCTGAGAACCAAACCAAGCATAGCATCTCTGCCCAACATTGTAAGAGAAGCTGCAACCAAATAGAAGATGGGAAGATGATTCAGGGGCCACCCCACACAGAGGGCAATGCAAATCTGCAAGCTGGATATTCCTTCTACTCAAGCCATTCTTTGTAGGAATTCTGTGAAGTGCTACCTTCCACGCAAAGGCCAACACCTTTGAGGGAGCTTTGATTCTCCAAAGGGATTTGAAGAAATCTGTATCAGGTGGTTGCGATTGGCAATGTATGATGTCACAAGCCCCTCTTACAAGTATTCTTCCACCACATATTCTTTACAACCCCACAGGGATGCCAAGGTAGTTGAAGGGTAAGACCACACCGAAATCAAATTAGCTTTCACAGCTTCCTTAATAAGAGATTTGCTTGGAATATGTAACGATTTACAAACTCAAAACCCAAATTGAATATAGATAATATATAATAATCATTATTAGTTATAATTAATGACACCTTACATAACAGGGAAATGTAGACCATTTGCACATGCACAAGAAAAACAAGAGATATAATTAATGTATTATGTTATTTGAGAGAAATGCCATGTGCAAGAAACATTTCCCAATACGCACTTTAAGTACAACGCAATAAACAAAACACACAAACAGCAGAAAAATAGTTGCGTCGACAGCAGGGTTCGAACCTGCGCGGGCGAAGCCCAACAGATTTCAAGTCTGTCTCCTTAACCACTCGGACATATCGACTATTTTGTAAAGTTGGATACTTTATTTTGGTTTATAATATATTGTTACACATGACCCTGTTTTTTCATATTTACGACAACTCCATTATCTTATCTTAATACAGTAAGTAATTCTAGACTTTTTTTTGTCCTGCCACAAACTTTTCCGTCTAAAGTGTGGGTAAATTAGATTTTCATAATATTATTACACAACACAAGCAACAAAACCTTTTTTTTTTCTTTCAAGCTGCATTAGGGTTTTTTGATTGAACATCTTATCTTATTTTTTACTTTATACTAATTTTATTTGTCATTATTTTTTCTTTTCTTCAAATTTGAACTAGGCCTAGCCTATTAGAATTTTATTTTTAGGCTAATAAATTTTATTTATTTTTGTATGTTTGGGTTCATATTAATTTATTTGCAATGTTAAAATTAATTGATAGTCAATATTAATCTAAATTTCTGAGGGGAATAATACAAAGAAAATGAATTAATGAAAAATAATAACATTAAAAGAATCTAAGTTGATGTTAAAAATTCATAACTGTTTTGAAATTGTGTGCATATCTTAATTTACGTTTCACTTTTATAATAATTCAAAAATAATGATAACCATAAACACAATCATGTGGTTATAGTAAACAGATTTTTTTTAATAAATCAAATATTTAGAATTTGAATGAAATAGAAAATGAAAATTTAAACAAATA
>PYAF01002668.1:1086935-1114445 GCA_007407185.1 Glycine tomentella
TAAATGAAAACTATGAAATTTAACTCATATACAAATATAAAAGGAATTAAATATAATAAAATTTCATGAACAATAAGTCTTATAAACAACTAAAAAAATTATTTTTTAGAATTTTTTGATTGCTTAGTGAATTCACTTTTCAAGCTATTTCATTATGTTTATCATCTTTTTTATTCAAACATCAATTAAATTCTATAGGTTTGATGTGAGCAAATTTAATAAAATAATTTTTATTTCTTGAATTAATCTAAAAAGAGTTAAAATTGTTGTCTGAAAATAAAAATTATCATTATTTCAAACTAACCATTTTAAATCATTTTAAAAACATAAAAAAATCTAAAACATAAACAGTTAAATTGAACAAAAACTAAAACATAAAATACCAAACATATAATTTAGTCTAAATATACCCTTTGATTTATTTACTTAAACCGCTTGTTTTGTTTTTACTGTTGAATAAATAGTCATACACAGGATTCGAACTCAGTCCCTTGTAACCATTGTACAAGACTTACTTAACCCGCTTAGATGAGTATATATAATGAAAATTGTAGAAAGGAAGCAACTTATGTGAATGACATGAAGAGCGGTCAAGAAATCTCAAAAACACCATCCTCTTCTAAGGTATCGTCTCTTTTCTGAATCCAATTCCTTTTTTTCTTTTCTGTTTTCAATACTTTTACAAGTAGGGTTTTCCGTGTACGAGATCCCCTGCTTTTGAACTTAGTCGTTTGATTCATTTTTCTTCAGTTTTCATGGATTCACCGAAAATGATTGATTGTTTCTTGGTCAATTGTATTGCTTGCTCTTGTATTGTTGGTCAATCATATTATGTTGTCTGTCATGCAATGGATGTGCATTTCTTTTATATTTTTAAATGAAGCTACACTTTACCATGGTTAAGTTGTTTTTTGATTTGCCAGTGCGTGTTGTTTGAGTGAGGAGGGTTCGGTTCCCTTAAACCTGTAGTGTTGTGTTCGATTCTGGAATTAATGTCTATGGGAAAAAAGAATTACAATTGACTTATTCCAAGGAAATGGAAAAAAAAAAATGTCAATGTGCTGTGCTGATTGGGTTTGTTGATAATTGTAGAATAGTTAGTGTTTAAATGGACAAGAGATGTGATGGGATTCAGAAACCTCGGTGAGTTTTGCTCAAATGTGCTAACCTGGGTGTGGCAGGGGTACCGCACCTATTTGTACTTGTTCCAAGATGGGCTTCATTGGCTAGGGTTAGAGGTTGCCTACCCAGAGCATCAACGTGTGTTATCTCTCTTGCCCCCTAGACCTAGCTGGATTAGATACTAATTTCAAAATACAGGATCTAATCATATCTTAGCTTCGTCAATCTCAGAGATAAGCTATGATTAAGTTTAATCCCTTTGATATTTGTGTATAAGGTATAGGGCGATGATGGTGCAAGCCGGCACATCTCGTATAGTGGGTTGGGTCGGTTGGTCAACATCCAAACCGATAGGCAAGTTGTTGGGTTTGGTATATTGGGCTCGGCCCAATAATGACTAGAGGGTGCACATCCCCCGGCCTCAAGTGTGATAGTGCGTAGAGGCTAAAAATAATGACTAGAGTCTTGTTGAGGTCGGCTTGTGCAGCATGCCAGACGGCTTAGTTAGGAATTAATATTTGCTTGATAAACTTGGACACACTAGAATTTGCATTACCAATGAATGCTTAGTGTTTAAATTGTTTTGCTGCTGTTAAATGTAAGTGGTTGCTATCTGTTTCTGTCATTAAAAGGAAGGAAACTAATAGATTTACTACACACACACAGGAGACTTAAAACATTGAAAATTGTAATGAAAGTTTGCATATTTCTGAAGTCTGGAATAGTTGACTGTTATTGGGTTTAATCAAAGAATTAAATGTGTGCTGCTTTGTAAACTCATGCCAAATTATTGTGACAGAGAACACTAAGTCAGGGTTCAGTTGATATATATGCTGCTCAGTGCAAAAATTGCTTGAAATGGAGAGAGATTGATACACAGGAAGAGTTTGAAGAGATTAGAAGTAAAGTGACTGAGGAACCTTTTCTTTGCAGCAGAAAGGCTAATAGTTCCTGTGATGAGCCTGGTGATATTGAATATGATTCCACTCGGACGTGGGTCATTGACAAGCCTAACCTTCCGAAGACTCCACAAGGTTTTAAGAGGAGCTTGGTGCTTAGAAAAGATTACTCCAAATTGGACGCTTATTACATCACACCTGCAGGCAAAAAACTGAGAACCCGCAATGAGATTGCTGCGTTTCTAAAAGATAATCCAGAATTCAAAGGTGTTTCTGCTTCGGATTTTGATTTTTCTTCCCCAAAGATAATGCAAGACACCATCCCAGAGATTGTTGAGCAGAAGGATTCTGCTAACAAGAAAGTTAAGATAGCCAAAGATGAGGTCTGAGAAATACCATCTCTAGTTTTCATGCAGCGAAAGATGGTCATTCTGGTTGGTTTTTTGGATGCTACTTTAGAGACTGTTTGTGGTAAAGCCAAATCTAGCGGCATCGAAACAAATTTTGTTCTTGTGTTTTGTATTATATTTAATTATGTTATTACCATGTTTGAATGTAATCGCAATTTGCACACCTAAACAGATATTTACTGTGGCTTGTGTGGTTCAAACTTCGAATGTAAACAGAACACCCAAAAAGATATATCACTGGTTTTCTATGCATCGCTATTCCCATGCCTTCCGACAATCCGTGATTTTTGTTGGATATGATGATTTAAGGTCAGAGGTCATGGATGCATAGTGTTGTGATTTTTGTTATGAATTTAGTGTGTTGATGATCACGAGGGATGGGCTCTTGGTGGAATTTATTTATAAGTGTTATTGGCTAATTCATAATTGATAAATAAATCTGGTGGTCGTGGTTTTTGTTGCGTGACCGTGAATTGGAAGACAAGGGAGGAAGAAGGAGAAAGGAGAAGAAGAAAAATTTTAAGTTTTGTGGTGATGTTTAGTCGTTAATATTTTTATTTAACTAACGGTATTAAATTTTAAGGTGAGAGAAGGGGCAGACAACAAAACATCACTCTTTTTGGTTAACTATACAATGTGCTTTCCTATAATTCTGGCATTGACTGTATTGTACATTGTATACATGATTTCCCCCAAAATAATCATTAGCATCAATGTTATGTATGATAACAGTCAAGAATCACGATGCCGTGCTCCCCAATCTGTCCAGAGAAATGTTTCATAACCGCATAATGAATACCGCACCAAAAATGTTGCAATTTAATCTTATCATGCAGGCATCAACCTGCATTGTATTGCTCCTGACTCCGACATCGTTCAATGTCAGTCAAACCATACGTGAGCACTGAACCTGGTTAGCTGTTAGTGACCAGAAAATGGTACACTGAAAATTCTAATCAGGTTTTGTGTACTCAAGCAGCATGTGCGGGGACCGGTATATCTTCACTAGAGTCCAGTAAAGGACCTCTTCAATTCCAAGCTCACCCTCAGCTCTAGCAGCATATATATCCTCGCAGATCGCTATCAATCTACAGAGACACATGAAACAAGAAGTAGTGTAAGTAACCAGGATGTATCATAAATAGGGTTACCAACCATCTTATAGTAGAATAGCGCATGTTCAGTGACATCAGTTATGTTTAAGTGGCCAGACACTCTCAATGGGGAAAAAGATATCAATGGTACTGCCATCTTCAGAAAATAAATCTGTAGTACCTGTCACAGGAAGGTAGGTTCTCATAGGGTATTCTCATCCTTAAGTCAGCGCATTGGAGTCTGATAAAACGTCCAACAGCTAGAACAAAGGTTATGTAAAGCCCCCATATGCTGAACTTGCTGAGTGTGTCGCCAAGAATGCCCTCTGTAGTATTACAATATTAGAAATATTGTACAAGGCATTAGTATCAGGAAATAAAATGAATCATGAACACACATAAATAATGCCATGACCAACTTACGCGGTGGTGTCTCCTCAGATACTATGATTGCCATAGGTCCCGTCAGACCTCCACAAAGTCCACTCAAATTTGATGGATTAAAATCTCGGAAGGCCCACCACTCAAATTGCTCGCGATTCAAAATGAGATCTGCACTAACAACATTATCCTGAAAAATTGAATTTGAAGTTTCTAATAGTTATTTGGAGCCTTTTAGACAAACCAGGGTGCAATTATAAGTGAAATGAACACCAGCTGTCCTCCCTCTTCGTGACTATCACTCCAATATAAGAAAATCTAGTAGTTTCTAATCTATAACCAACAGTAGTAAGAAAGAAAAGTTCCAGTGTTACTGGAAAAACTACATCAGTAGGAGCAAAAGATGGTTAGTTTCTAGTGGTCACTTATGGAATGCCAATATGAAGTTATTTTTCTCAAATATTCATGCAACCAGTAATTGAAGGAAGAAACACATGGAAACAGTGTTAGCAGCACCCTCTAACACATTCTTTTTTATTGGTTAAAATTTATTGAAAACGACAAAATCATGAGTGAAGGTGAAGCTTCTTAAATAAGTGTAATCCACAAAATATTGTAATTTCCAATAAAACTCAAATAACAAAATGTGTATTACTAGCATTTCTGAACTGAAAATATGTACTTGGAATCAGATTACCTCTTCCAAAGGTCTAACGTCACCTGAACCAGTGACACGGAAATATCTTGGATAAACATTATAAATCCTAAAGCTGTTCATAGAGCCATTAAGAACCTTCTGAACATCAGACCGTGTTGGAAGATATTGAGGATCAACAGCTTTTTCATATTTCACAACTTCTTTCCCTTTTGGCCTGTCCCTTGAGAGTATCCAGGTGAAAAAAATTTCCATGTCAGTATTCCATTCAAGGGAATGAATCAATCTGGTCCGAACAACATGTGGAACAAGCCACAATGTACTAGCATCAGCTTGACAGCATATCAACTGGATATCATTCTTATTATATGCATCCAAATAGCCATAGGGATCGGGATTGGCATTTGAATTTAGTAAATCCCACCGGAGTCTTTCGCATAGAGTAGTTTGATACAAATTTAACCTTCCACTTACTGTCTTGATATCAACCTGAAAGCTAGCATCTTTTATGGGGTTTGCAATGTTTGTCGGGTTACCACTGCTATACATCTGTAAGGATAAAAAAGATGTATGAATATGTTTATGCTACTAGAGATGATTGAAAAATTGCATGTCAAACACATGAACATAAGTTTAATATTAACACAAGTTTCCAACAATATCACAACCCAACACCAGTATTCCCAGACAAAGTTGTTGAAATTTTCATTATTATTAAATTATATTAGATTTGAAAAAAAATAGGCATCAACTAAAATTAATAAAAGCATCCATTAACATTATTTTAACAATCATTCAAAATTATTATTAAGATTTTACCAAACTTGATGGTTTTGCAAGTTCCTCAGAATATGCATGTTGGCTTGTAATCATGGACATATGAGATTACTAAAGATATTCTAGTTATAAATTGATTACCAACCACTTTTTCAAAAATTTATCACACTCCAGTTTTGTTCTAGCACATTTCTTACACTTCTGGATCTTCTGGTAAAAGGTGACATAGGAAAAAGAAACTAAAGAGTACATCAATACACAGGCTTTGCGAGCATGCAGAATATCTGAGAGAAACCATCATGTTTATCACACTGAAATGTTCACTTAATGTTTCATCACATCCCATAGACACGTGCATGCATTTATACACATACATGATAAGAAACCCTTGTTTATACTAATCATAATCTAACTAGTTAGAGAAACAAATCATGATAACGAGGAAGTAACAATTCCTAAGAGATAACAAGGAAATAGAGAAACTAATCCTAGAGAGTAATCTAAGATATGATTTTGGATGTTTACATATACTCTAGTACTTACCAACATTGGAGCCCATATAACACAGATTAATACAAAGAAAAGGCATATCCCATTGCAGCATTTAGTCATTTTTGTTTGCTTCTCCCCCTGTTTGTGTGTACCTCTATTCAAGACTGCATCACATTTGACAAGGTACAAACTTGCATTTATGTCCTCCAGCTAACAAAACGGGAAAAGATGGTGGTGTTAGTTTCTAAACAAGGCTAAATTTAGAAGCAACAAAAAAAACTGTGAAACTAGAAATGTAAGCTCTTCTAAATGAATTTTCACAGGTGCTTATACATAAAGGAAAAAAAAAAAAACTCATCTAAGAACTAAAAAGTGATGTTAACCCCAAAATCAGATCTAACAGATGGGTTACTAATATGCTAAAAGACATTCAAATGCAGAATAATGAAAACAAGTCCTGATTTCCCATCTAACGGTATGGTCTATGAAATGATAATAAAATAACAGTTTACGCCTTTGTTTTAAAAAACAATTTAGGAACAGTGACAGCCATCTTAAATTATATGACTTTTCTAAATAAACAATACAGATTATACTCAACAAAGTATTGCCATTTTTATTCTAAAGACAGGAAATTTGGTTAACTGCCATTTGTAGTTTTTCTTTTTGTCCTTCCATTAGGAATAGGTTGGCGTTACTAAACATATGTAGTGGTATCTATTGTGAATTTGTGAGTATTGTCATATGATAGAAACTGGACCAAAAAGGAGATAAAGACTAAGTATTTTTATTGAATGGGAGTTCACACTCCTAATGATAGAAACAGTGATTTTCGAGGAATCACTAACCTCCTACAATACATTCACCCCCTTCCCCAAACTCCCTAACAACCTATTTATAATTTCCCCTCTAACTGCTAACTAATAGTTAGTTATAACTAACTATTAGTTATACTAATTGTTAGTGATAACTAACTATTAGTTTTTAGTTATACTAACTGTCTTACTAACTAACAGTTTTCCTAGAGTACCCCTTTCCCCATCTTCTATTCCTATCATCATATCATGAAATTCTCAAGCAGTGGCCATTTTTAAATTGAATGATCAGTGACAAAAAAACATTGATTAATATGCACATAAAACAATACACTTTTCATTGATTTCACAAAGTCTCATTTTTTATTTTCCTGCTGGCTGTTATGCAAGAAAAACAAATGAGGCCATGTGAAATTCTTCAAGGGCACAAAGGTCACAGCAAACAGCACCAAAAGGCTTAAATAAGTTTTTAGACCCTATAAAATAAGTATTTTTTTGTTTGGGTCCTCTAAACTATTTTGTTAATTTTGGGTACTGCAAACAATAAAGTGAAACTTCTCTCGGGATTTTCAGACTAAAATTTATGATGTCTGGGTTGTTATACTCACCATCACTCAACAACAACCAAATTAAAAAGAGAATTTTTATTTAATAAATCAAAACAATTGGAGTACATTATTCACAATAATAGGGTAGTACTAAAGATAAATTAATAAACATGATAGTTTATCAAAGTTGTTGCCAAAAAAAGTATCAAATAAGGGAAATTTCACTTTATAGATTGAAGATTGTGATTTTATAAATAAATATTTACATATACCTTTAGCCAGTCATACATGGTGAGGGACGTAGTTGTGCATGACCAGTCAAGTACACATCTTAATTCATAAAGGAATGGCAGAGCACGATAAAGTCTATATCCTAAATAATTGATTCTTGAAACTTCACTTGTCAAAAATTGCCGATACAATGTGCTCTTGTGAGGAATGCCATATTGGATTTGTATAGCCTGAAGTCCCAGAGAAACTGCCTTTGCAAGAAATATGGCACGGAGAGCAAACTGAGCTATTCGTTGTTGGGATGGCTTCAATTGCCAATCATACTCTGTAACTGAATATGTGAAGAGAATGAGGTTGAAAATATAGAAAACCACTTTCCCCGTGGCAAATGAGCAGAGGTATATGATTCGATCAAGCACAATCAAGAAGAAGATAGCCTGAACAGAAGAAGTAACTCTTATTAGGAATCTATATGACATTACTACTCTAGCCACAAATATAAATGAAGCATGCAATAAATCGTCGCGTCATTCTAACATATGTATTCAACAAAGAAACTTGGATAAGAAATGTTTCTTAAACATGCCAATGATGAATTAGAGTCATTCTCTTTCAAAGTGCTATAAATTTTAACTTCCAATGAAAAAGGAACACAAAATCTAAATGTTTCATTCTATTTGGAAAACCAAAAGAATCATAAATGGAATCATTTCAAAGGTTCAGGACAATTTCTTGGCATTATAAACATCATGAATCAAATCAACAATGCCAAAAGTTTAAGCCATTAAGTGAAGAAACATGAATGTTTTATATCAGATCTCTAACATCCTCCTCCCCCCTCCTGCACAGGCCCTTTGGGCTTGAAAAAGAGAATATGCTCACCTACCATGTGATGAAATTCAACATTTTTTTAGAATGAGGGACCACAAGGATCAAACTCTAGACAACATACTTGGTCAAAGAACCTCTAATACCACATCAGGAACCAACAACTCCAAAAGCTTTAGCTGTTAGATGAAGAGATATGAATGGTTTTATACTACGTCCAACTATAAATATTAGAGAACTAAAATATTGGCACACTTGAACTGCTTCGTTTACCCAATAAAATGTCAAATTTGTCTGAATGAGTTAAATTCTTTTAGGCCCTGTTTCCATAAGCACAACAATGTTATATGGAGCAGAATGCTGGCCAGCACATTAACAACATAAACATAAAATAGGAGTAACAAAAATGAGGATGTTAAGGTAAATGTGTGGTTATATGAAAATGGATAAGTTAAGAAATGAGGATATTCGACGAAAGGTATCAGTGGTACCGGTATGTGAAAAGATGAGGGAGCATAGATTGAGGTGGTTTTGACACGTCATGAGATGGTTTGTTACCAAGAGCTCGATACAAAAAGAGGTAAAAGTCGATCGAAACTTACCTGGGGAAAGGCAGTTAAACAAGACCTAATAGAGTGAGATATAAATTAGCGGACGGTATGTCTTAGGACGGAGTAGAGAAAAGCTATAACCTTGGTGGAGGATTAAACCCATTAGTAGTTCCATGTTCCAGTCATTCCCTTTTTTATTTCTTTTCCTATTCTTTCCTCCTTTCACTTCTCTTTTATTTTAGTTTATTTTTCCTCTCTTTTGTCTTTTTCCACTTTTTTTTCCCCTCTCCCTTTTTTGTTCTTTGTCTTATGTCCGATTTATCATTGGGTTCATCTACCACCGACCCCAATTAACTTGGGTAAAAGGTGTTGTTGATGTTGGAGTATATGACAAAGCTTCTATAAAAGTTGAAGTAGATGATTTTAACTTATGGGAGAAGTTAATTCAGTTTATCTTCTTATTTTCTTCTCTTATAAGTGCTTATAGAGAGTTTTATTCAAAGAAGATCATTATTTATTTATATATTATGGAAAAACTCTTCCTGCCCTGTTAAATAGCAGTAGGATAAATAAAAAGTAAAAAGTACAGACATACCATCAACATAAAGACATATTCTTTTGGAAACTGGTCTTCAAGCTGATACACTTCGAGAAACTCACTTTTATTTTTTATGACAGACTGGTAGAATATGGCAACAAGAAAGAATACAATCAGGTCTGCACCAAATATGTAGGCATACAGATCAATTTCTCTCTTGCCTCCACCAATTACAGAAAGAATGTGGTAAGGGAATCCCATTTCTTCCACAAAACCAGCACGCTGAGCTTTGAGGATTTCCTTTGCCACATCAGATGCTGGAGTTAAAGACTTATTCCATTCTGTGGAAGAGCAGTCAATTACAGGTGAAGCATACACAACCTCAAAAACAACCAAGGCAACATTGGGTTTCTCTTGATTTCTTTCAATGCTTTGAACATTAACCCTGCTAGCAAAAGAGCAAAGATTTGGGTTCTTTGCCTTGCACTTATCATTATGAACAATTCTGAGCACCTGATTAATTCCAGATTCAATTCTCTCTGGTTGAATCCCATCCTCTGGCCAGAAGTTGACATCCATAGACACCTGAACAAAATAAGGAGGAGATTCTGCTCCTCGTGTGAGTGATTTCCAATACCTAAAAAAGCTTATGATTATCAGTTTTACCATGTTAATAATCTGATTTAGCAAATCCCATGCTCTATCTTGCCAGTTATAACTAGTGCTATCATCTTTTGCATGGAGATCAGTCCTCTTAAACTTGAAGTCAGTAGAAGACATCCATTCACCATCTTTAGGTGTTATGGAGCTTTGAATGAGGGTAAATAAATAGACAAGAAAGAGAGGTAGTGAACTGACAACAAATGAAGATGTAATTTTGTGTGTTGGAAAACCTAATTCTCGTAATAGGTGAGGATCGATACTCAACCCACAGTGCTGGATGACAATTTGGTACAGGTACTGAAGTAAAATATAAAGTTCTGTATAGATCAGAATGATAATCCAGAAGATGTAACTTGGACCAGTATTTACACATAAAGCATACAAGAAGAGAGCCCCAAGATACACCATTGATAGCAAACTGAAATTCCATAAGAACACAAGAACAAAGCAGCAGTAACATACAACATCATTATTGGAGCACATCTGATGCCATATATAACGAAAGATCCTTCCCAACTGCAGACTTGCGGCATCAGAACTCTTATCTGACTGCACAGATGAAGAACGATCCATATATATATGCTGAGTTTTCTGACTCTCCATCTCGTCATATATCCTGTCCTCAATGATTGTGTGTTCATTTGAATCCGAATCTTCAGGTGAAATATTCAGGAAGCTCACTAGGTTATTGACTGCCTGATTTCCAATGAACTGTACCTGGGAAACACCATCACCAATTAATTGTACAGCAGACTTGAGAGGGTTTTCTTTTGCTTGCCCTTTAATTTTTTCCCTTTTTCCTGAATCACTAGAAGAAGTATCAATATCTATTTCAGTAATTTCACAAAAAGGAGAATCAACCGAATGAGTCATATAATCCTCCGTTGATGGAGTTTCCACATTTGTACAAGCAGATGGTTCATGCAGATTAATAGGATAAACAGAATCCTCTCTTATTGTATGATCTAGTCTCCCCAGAACCTGATCTTCTTTATCAGGGATTCCAATGTCATTATTTGATGTGAGAGAAACACTCCTTCTCCTTCTCAGACCCTCATTGCTGTGAGAAAATCCATCAATACAATTAGTGGATGTGTTCATGCTATGGAGTTGTATTTGCAGGTTAAGCATTTCAGATTTCATCTTCTCCACCTGCATATTACGCTGTTGTTTTTTCTCCTCACTTTCACGAATTTGTTGCAATTGTGCAGTTTTCCATGCAGCTTTTTTCTCTTGCTCACGCACAATAGCACCAATTTGCTCTGCTTCCAGGTAGCGACATACATAATCAAACTCTTGCGAGGAAAACATATATGACTGAAGTGATACAAGCACAAAAATGATGATCTCTACAATTGCAGATCTTGCTGTAATCCGAAAACCATAATCATATTTATAAAAACCAATCATTTCATAAATGTTATTTACTGTCTCACACTTCCCAGCACTTGGTCCCCCAATAAAAGGAGATTGATAAGCAAGAGAAAAAATAATAACAGCAAAGTTGTATATGCGCAAGAACTTGAATATTTTGTTCTTCTTCTTCAGTATTTCAAGTCTCATGCGAAAGAATATCAGAGCAAAGGCTAGATAACCAAGATGCAAAATGTCATACTCAAGCGTTCCAGTAATCAATATTAATATCAGCACAAGATCTAGCAGATGGCAATAACAGTAAAGCCTCAAATAGTCAACAAAGGTCCACATGCTTTTAGTTTCAAAAGATAGATCTCGCCAAACAAATGTGTTCCTACGTTGAGACATAATCTGACGATATGTTGATGATCCTGAAAAGCTAGGCAGGCGATCTGCACGAAGTTTGAAGGAAGCCAGCATGAATACTACAAAGTAGCTAATCAACATCCTGGGATCATCAACAATAAGTCCTACAGAAGAAAAGACAATGAAATGAACAGGTTATTAAAGGTCTCAATGTGCAAAATAATATATTGAAGTCTCAATAATGAATGCTCTAAGGACACTGACTAAGGAGTATTTAATGCATTATGTTGTACACTTCAAACTATTTAAAACAACAATTTTAGCATTCTCCTAAAATAATACATGCATATTAAATAGTGGTGGAAAGCCCCTAAGAATTTTAAGAACTGATGTCATCACTACTTAGTTTCCATCTTTGCCAGATGGATATGCACCAGATAGGAAGAAAATGACTAGATATCTCAAAAATCTAAATAAAAAAGAATCAATTAACCATATATTTAGGCTGAAATAAAACTGTCTAATGCCCTAACACTTAAAGCATTAGAAACAAATATTTAGTATTAACAGCATGATCATGAAATTCTTCCATAGAGTGCAATTCAGAGAAGGATAAGAGAGTCTTACCGAGCCAACACTTTTCACAATAACTGAAATGCAGAGTTGAAGTTTTCCAGCAGTCATGGCAACGAATCTCACTTGAAGCATGAGAATTCCAAGGTAACATATCCTTCCAGATGGCTAAGTATTCCAGGATGAGAATGGAAGCAAACAAAAAGACAAATATAGGCCAGACTTTGCATATAATATGTCGATTCAGAAGAACACAAGCAGCAAGCAGTGCAATATACATCATGGATATTGCATTCAACAAGGCAAAGCTTACCAGTAGTAATGATATCATGTTTATCTCAAGTCCAAATAAATTAAATGTATTCTCCATCCAAAATTTCAAATACACTTTTAAGACAGTTTTCTGTGTTTCAAATCGCTCCTTTCTTAGAGCAACAATCCGCTTTTTGTTCCACTTGTGACTCTCCTTGGAACTTCCCCAAATAAACCCGAATGAATACTTTTTATTGCTACTGTCAGAAGAACCTCCTGTTTTAGAGGATGGAGTATCAGGTGCTAGGGAAAGACCAGAGGTAATAATTTGCAGTGACTCGCCTGACACCCCTTCTTTTATTGCAGACGGAAGATTTGAATTATATGATGATTTACTTTCCTCATTGCACATAGCATCATCAATAAATGCATCTTCTGTGGGAACAAACAAAGGACAAGGTTCTTCCCACTGTCCTTTGCTTAGAACTGTATTTGGCATCCTTTCCAACCAATGGAAGACATTGTATTGAAGAGTACAAGCCACAATCACTAGCACTTTTCCCCTCAATCCAGATTCTAGACCCCAAAAGCCAGGCTGGAATACGTGGAAACCCAAAAAGAGAGATATATCAGAATACTTCTGCCCAGGAAACATTTTAGCCTGCTTACCCCACATCTGAAAAACATACTCAGCTGTCACCAAAAAACCTGTGTATGCTAAGAATGATTTGGATGGGATACTAGAAGTTTTTGGTAAAATGGAGCAGAAGATGAGGCCAACCAGATACAAGAAACCAAATGCACTAATTGAGTTTAAAGATGCATAAAACAGAGCAATGAACAAGATCTTCTGGCTGTGCCAGATAATAAATCGCCTGATAAACCCAAGTGCCCCTGGTTCTAACTGATCCAAGTGATCCTGCCTGTTCTGCTTGTTCTTCCTCCTCTCATAGCTATAAAGTTGCATAACAATTAAGACTGCCAGAGATTCCCAAACATTGTCAAAAGAAGATGCTTTAGAGTCATATCCCAGATAAAAGTAGAGATCTATTAATTTGGACAACCACATCTCTAGGCTTGAGAAGCTGCTCAAGCTATATATGAAGATAAACACCAAAATTGCATACACTTTCAATGGAAGCCAAAGCTGTCTTTTTGTTCTCTCAACAAGTTGTCTTCCAATAATCCAAAGAAGGAGAAGGAATATGTAACCAAATGATATGTAATTAGGTCTCACCATGTATACAGTGAGAAGAATAGTCACAAAAGCAATGTAGGTGCCACATGATCGGTATATAGATAGGAATTTCTGCCCAATTGCACTCAGGTATGATGCTATTCTTCTTTCTGTAAAAATAAAATGACAATGTGAAAACATGGATCACAATAAATAAGATAGAACCTGCAAAAATAATTGCAGTACAAAAGACTTCGTTTGCAAAAATAGTAGGAGTATATGTGCTGTGCATTTAAAGCATCATAACCAGAGTTGACTTATTATTTTCATCATCCGAGCAGAGCCTGTGATACAGCATGAGTCCTAGAGAATAACTGATGTCACTTCTATGCTTAACAATTTTCTGCTATTCTTTTCCAGAAACAATGCTCAAGATATTAGTATATCAACCACCTTGAACTAACATCAATTTAATATCATTACACATACATATATTATACACTAATAAAATGTAATTCAGAAGCACTATAAATGTTTTTGAAACATACCATAAGACAAACTTTCATCACTGTTTCTCACAGAGGAGGAAGAATATACAGACAATAGAACGGATTTGTTAAGACCAGCTTTCAAGATGCCAAATCCAATAGGAGGGCCAGGGGCATGCTGTATGATTGCAGAAAGTGAAAATAACATCTCAAAACCATGGTTATGAATTGCACAGAAGCAAGCAAGCAAAGCTACTTCCAAGAAATCCCAGGCACTATCTTCTTTACGGAGACCTGCAACAATTCATAGAACATGTAGTGAATCTCCCATTTCCTTGTCACTTAATAATTGGGAAAGCATATGGATATGGAATTGATATAATTTCAAAAAGTATAAACTAACTAAAATCCATCAATACCTAATTGCATTACAACTTCCATGCTTAAAGAGCCTTTTTTCTCCAGTGCAGTTGAGATCAAATTAATTTGAAGAACATACAACAGTGAAAAATGAATCTCGCAAAGGAGAATCAAAGCTTGTCTCATCTTTCTACTGACATCATGGCTCAAAAGGTACATCAGGAAGAATATCACTGAAAAGACATAAGAGAAGCTAATCAATAAAGTAGCATAGGATACAGTCACACAATAAACTGCATTCTACAACTTAATTAATGGCTCACAAGAAACAAGATATATGAACATGAATCATTTAAATGGATTAAATGCAACATGAACATATAAGGATTTGATAAAACATACTATATACAGCATGGATGAAACCAGGTTTTATAGCAATGAAAAAGATCAATGTCAGCATGATAGCCCGAGAGCATTTGCGCAGTCCCCATGCAATTGTTGCCACAATTAATACCTTAGTCTCTCCCTCCACTGAAGATAAGAAAGATATGATAACATAAGAGGGGGGAAATATCTGAAGTCAGAAAAAAAATGATCAAAATCAACAGAAAAAAAATATATGAAACAAGAAACTCAGTACTATTATGATGGTCAATCCAGAGTGAAACATCTAAAAAATGTCCAAATATAAAAAGGCAAAAAAGCTCCAATCATAAATTAAGAAATCAAGTCCATATCCATAATAAGTAAGCATCGAAAAGGTAAATACACAATTTTCAGCATAATTCCATAAGAGCTCTGCAAAGAGCAAAATATTAATTAAAAAATTATGCAGACAAACACAAAACTGTTTCAAATTTTGGTAGGTGGAAGCAAATCATATCAAGGGTTCCACAAACCACAACATATTGAAGTCAGGTTATTCTATGTACCGAATCCCCTTCCCCAATATCATGCCCAAAATATTGGGTGAAAAAGAAGAAAATAAAGAAAATATGATACTCTAAGCAAAAGATAGGAGGGTCGAATAAAGTCCAGGCAAATAAATAAAAAATTAACACTGATACAAACAAGAATGTTAAATCAATACACAAACAACAACTGATAGAAAGGAAAAAGTTCCTTTCCCTAAACTAGCTTTTGGATAGGGCTGTTTACTTGGCTTGCATTTGCTGTTCAGTCAACAATTTTCAGGGTTTATAACCATGCATGTGTGCATGCATGTCTGTGTGAGTAGGTTGAACCAGTTGGGCTTGAACTCAAGAGTGGCTGATGCACAGCCAGATCCTAGTGATCCCACGCCAAAGTGTTTTCAGGGAGCTTTACTGTATTCTTGTCTGGCTTATATGATATTTCTTATTCTTTTTTATTTAGGTTTAATTACTCATTTGCTGCCTATAATTACAAAAAATTTCCCTTTTAGTCCCTATACTTTAGAATTATGCACATCCTCTTTTTGTTCCTATACATACCATTTTCAATCCCTTTTAGTGTAGGAACTTAAAAGATATGCATAGGGACTAAATGGGATTAAAAATGGTATTTGTAGGGACAAAAAGTGAATGATTTTAAGTATAGAGCCTAAAAGGAAATATTTTTATAACTATAGGGACCAAATGAGTAATTAAACCTTATTTCTATTATTTTGAGGATTGCTTGTTGTCTTCCAATGAGATATATCCCTTTCTTCAACAAATTCTTTTTCTGTCTCCTAAAGAATGAAGACAGAACCACAAGGCAATTAAGATATGCAAAGACAAGATAACCAAACCATAAAACTCCCAGAAACAAAGCATTTTCAAGCCAAAATGTCTGCTACATAAGGTGATTAGTGATATACATAAAAGCTGTACAAAATCTTGATGACAAACTCATTCAAAGAAAAATGTAGTCAACCCTAGTGAGACTGAGCATTCATAAAAACAGTATGTGTTGAGATCCCACATTGACTATAGATATAGCCAAAGTAAAGCTTTATAAAGGCTTACACAATCCTCACCTAATGACTCAGCTTTTTGGGTTAACTCAGGTCCAGCATAAACTCAAGGTGGTATCATAGTCATTATACGTCTAATATCAGGTCACCTTCAACTATCCAAAAATCTACCTGTCCGTATGGCTTTCCAAATGCGATAAAGGGAGAGAAAAAAATCAATCCTACAATCTCCATGCCTGAGTTGTTGAATCTTAGGCATGGTGTGTTGAGATCTCTCATCGGCTATAGATATAGCTAAAGTAGAACTTATAAAAGGCTTGGGTAATGCTCACCTAATAAGTAAGCTTTTAGAGTTGATTTAGACTTAACCCAAATTCAAGAGTATGGAATAATAATAATAATAGTAATAATAATAATAATAATAATAATACTTGAAACAAGAATTGAACTCAGCACATTAGGTTTATAAATGCATTAAGGAAATAATTACAATCTGCTATTTATAAGAATTATATTTTTAAGATGAATTACTTGAGTGAATTGAACTTATCACATTAGGTTTATAAATGCACTAAGGAATGAATTACAATATGCTACTTACAAGGATTATGTTTTTAAGATGAATTACTTGAGTGAATTGAACTCAGCATAGGTTTATAAATGCATTAAGGATTTAATTACAATAATGATTTATTAAAATTCTATTATAAGCAAAAATTGGACCATCCTAAATTATTCTCAGAGGAGTTAAATTAGAAAAAATAAAATGAACATGCATACATACATACAGACACACTCCATTGTACACTAGTCTCATAAAAAGGGTATGACTGTATGTGGCCATACATAACTCTAAATAAAAGATGTTTGTTAAGTTTTCATGTAACACGTATGACAAGATTGTAATTAATACCTTTTACTGAGGAACAGTCATTTGAAGATTGCCCACCCTCATCAGACAAGCAGAGGAAAACTGAATTGTTCACAAGATTACCTAATGCAACCAAAATTCCAAGACAAAATTGTGCGAGCAAAAAAAATCCAGGTATTGGATAGTGCCACAGTCCCACCATCTCCCAGATTTTCATGTCCTGTAAAAAGGAATGAAAAAAATTGCAATTAGTGGAATGTACGCTTGTCAGTTATAACAATTGTCACCCTGAAAGATTACCCGTCCAAGTTTCCAATTCAGAAATGTAAATGCCACATTAAATATATAGGTGCTAACAGCCCAAAAGAGAATGAAGACAAGAAGCAGCCCATTCAATCTGTGTAGACGAAATAACGAAGGAAAGGCATAGACAATGTAGCCAACATAAGCAAGTAGCCCAAATGCACATAAGCTTGCAAAATAGAAGCTCCAAAATGAAAGGACAAACAAGGAGACCTGCAAAATAAAATTAATATGGGAAATCAATAAACAAATCATTTAGTATTAAGTGAACTAAATGCATACAACACTTTACATAAGTAGCTGCAAATGCATCAACAATATATATATATATCCCAAATAGAGATGACAATGGGTCTTATACCCATTGGGTACTTGCAATACTAGAGACTAGAGTAGAGTAAAAACCTACTGGATGGGTTTAGTTTAAATAACTGAATATTTTATTGTCAGGATTGTTTTGATTAGTTTTAATTGTAGCCATCTATTAGAATTATATGGTTGACATCCATTACTCTCATGCTTTCACCTCTCACTTGATATAACCACAGAGAGAAAGAGGATCAAATGACACTGCTATAAGTTACACCAACTATTACACTAATCAATAACTTCAAATTTTATCTGAAAATCTATGGTTGGATTGAAAAATCTAATCATATAGATCATATTTACCAAATATTATATTAATCTAAAATTGTTTAATACTCCATTGATATACATCAAAATTAACCTAATATATACTTTTAAAATATATTAAAACAAAATCTTTGAGTATATACTTATAGTTATTCAATTTCAATAAGATTTTACACAAACAAACAAGGTAATATATAAGTATAATTCAATGGTTGAATCAATAAAAAAATGCATTCTATTCTTCTTATGTAATGGGTAGTTATTAGCTTTGCTCAGACATGAGAATATTAGATGAGTTGGTGTGTTTTTTCTTTTTTGATCACCTTTGCTCTTCTTACTTATTCAGTTTTAAGGTGTTCTTAGCTTGGTTGGGCACTACTTGTGCTAAACTAAGTGCTATCAATAAAACTTTTTGCTTTAAATAAATAAATAGAAAGCACATTCTATATGAAGTTATTGATAGTGTAATAGTTGGTGTAATTTGTAATGGCTAAATAATGTAATTTGATCCCTCCTCACACATAAATATAAATATGATGTCATTTGGTAGCTTATTGTATTGTGTTATAACTTAAGATGAATGATTATGTAATTTCGTGCCTTGTTTGATGTATTTTTAATGAATGCTCTTTATTTTATAATGATGGCATGATACTTATGTTTTATTAGTTAATAAATAAAAAAAAGGTATAAAGGGAAATCATATTTCAATTAACCAAAATGCAAGTAATGAGGCTAGGTATGGGAATCTAGGTATGAGAATGAGGATTTAAAGTTGTTACCCATGCCGGTATGCCTAAATCCTACCAATTGTCATTCCCAATCCCATAAAACAAGATTATATACCTAACCTAAAGCACATTCAAGGAGGAGGGAGTAAGGTGTATATATAATATATATCCTAAAAGTTATTTAGTTCAAACATGCTACAAATGTAGACCAATGAAGGAAAGACTACAACAAACGGGGTCACGGCTCTGGGATCATTCATCATTGATAACAGAAAGCAGATTATAACATGTTTTAAGAATATATACCGGGAAACCATACGTGAAAAAGTTGATACTGAAAGTCCGAAAAACTGCTCCTCTGAGTAAAACATTTGTGTGCCTCACACCAGATCTGCACATTTAATTGAGGCACTCAGCAGGATGTAAAACCAAAATCCACATTCCCAAAAGAAAAAAATCTGGAAACAAAAAGTGAGGTGGCAGATGTAAAGTAAAAATACATTCCAATTAAAATAACCAAAATTGACACATTAATTATCAGTAACCATATTTCTTTCAACCTCAATTTTCATAATGTTATTCTCAAAGGAAAACTTCCTAGTAGAAATCAAACAATGGAATGGAAATTTTCCTCCACTCAATCATAAATACATTGGTTATTTATAGGCGCTTGAACATATCCTTGAACGATATCACATAAAGCATATCAGAAAAGTAGATTTTCATTTGATTACCTTGACTCACGAATGAAAAATGAATGCTTAGAGGGAAGAAGTTGCTCAGTCAAGCTACAATCTGTCCTGGAAATAATAAAACCCATCTCCTCCAAATCAGATTTACTAAAAGACAGCTGCATCACAAGAAAGGAATAATTACAAGTCAAAACATAATCAGTCACAGCAAGAGTATAAAGTGCATCAGTGAACACAAATAATAAGGGAAAAAGAACTTCACAGTCATTTATCATTTTATTTTGTATAATAGATATTAGTTAGTTGCTCTCTATGTTGAAAAAGAATGGCAATAATTCAAACGGATATCTTTTGGAAGCATGGTTTCTATTGGATTATTGGCTGACAATTGTTTCATTTCTATAAACTCTTCCTATGGCATCATAGCTGGTTCCAAGCCCAAGTAAAAGAAGAGGGTTGTGTTGAGCCTTTGGCAGCCAACGTAAAACTGGTTGCTATACCTAATATGAATCACTCACAACAGTTTTTATGTGCTAAAGGTACATAGGTCATTATTCAGAAGTAGCGCAGTTTATATAGCTCAAGGTGTCAAATGAGCTAGAGCCGCTGCATCAAAACCCAAATGAAGTGTAAAATGAGCAAGTATCCTCACATTTTCTTGAATGAATGTGGGTAAAGAAGCTAGTTCAGAATTATATTATTAGGTTTGCTACTCGAAATATTGCTACTTTGATAGGTAAGTCTATGGAGGTGGTGAAGACCATGATTTGATGGAGGATTATTATTATGTGCATGTAAGAAACCAAGGATGTGTTTGGGAAACTGCAAAAATTTAATTATTGCAATAATCGATTATTGTTATAATTGATTATAATAAGATAATTAATTTCGTTTGGATACCCCCAAAAAAATCAGGTTTTAAAAATTAAATTACGACAAAAGGTATGTAGTTATTTAATTGTATTCATAATAATATTAATTAAATGTTTATTTATTTCATATTTTGTCATCATTCTTGTATTTTCATAAATTAAATAAATATGAATAATAAAAGTGAGAGAGACAAAATAAATAATAAATAAAAAGAAGTTACAATCTACAGTTCAATAAAAAATTATTAATTATTAATATAATAAAACCAAGAAAATGTGTTTTTGCATCCACGTTCTTCATCCTGTTACCCTCCCCCTCGCTCACACAAACACGTAATGCCACATTGCAGGCATGTCCACCTGCCTAATTCGCATGTGCCACAGATTGTCGTAGGTTTTGGGAATACAATTTTAAACTGAAATAAGCTGTTTAACAATAATCTAACATCTGGGCTTTCACGCTAAGATTCCCAAACATCATCAAGCTTTTTTTATAAACAGCTGAAATTGGGGAAAAAAAGTTTTCCCAAACATGCTCCAAATGGGTTGAAGAAGAAGCACAGAAGCAAGACACTAAAGAATTTAAACTTTGGTACACAGGAAAATTATAGAAAAGAATAGTGTGGACAAGAATAGGAAAGAAAGTGTGATTCATATGAGGACAAAATTTTAGCCTCAAAATTAAAGGTTTCATAGGAGACCTACAATATCATTAGTAGTTATACACCATAAGTACAATCAGAAACATTTGTAATTTTGTATACGAAAAGTTATTTGCTAGCTACCTTTCTAGTTTCTAACAAACAAATTGGGGAGCCGGCGGGAGGTGGTTAAACTATAATCAATTCGCACAAGTAGCATGTCCATTGGAGAAACTCATGTCAACAAATACTACAACTTCATAGTGTCAGCACCATTTTAATTTTGCACTGATTAAAAATTAAGGGGTGAAATGGCACCTAAAAACCTTTAGGGCCATAACAAGCCTATCAATGTGCAAAACGAAATTTACAGGACTACAAAGTAGAAAAAAGTGCATTAGAAATTTAGAATTCTCAAGAACATAGAAAATTTGTCAAGTTTGGTACATTCGACATGTCAGACTCTACTACATTAAGAATAAAATATATCAAAATGTGAGAGTGGACATGCAGTACCTAAATCAAAAATGTGAAAAAGCCCAAACGTGCTTAACAAGTCTTTTCCTACCATATTCAGTATTAACAAAAAATTTAAAAAACAGATACGTACCATTATATAGTAAAACATGAGAGAAATGCTGGAACATATTTTAGGCCACTCAGAATTGGCAGATATTTTGTAAAGACCAATTAAATCAGCCATCCGATGAATCATACTTGGAAGTTCCATGGGAAGTTGATATATGTATAGAAGGAATATAGTAAAACCTGCATACAGCTGAAGAAGCCTCCACCACCTTTAGAATCACATGCACAGACATAAGGCCATGGGACACAGAAAGTATCAAATAGTTCTATAGAGATTATGAAAGTGCATATAGGAAACATCCAATAAAAATCACCTAAAAAGCCCAAGAAAGTTGCTTGTCAAAGACCAATCCACAAGACCAACACAACTACCAATGAAAAAAGGTAGTGATGCCCATGAAGGATGGCTAATTCCAACAACTAGTTGAATAGCAGGCAATAGCAAGCAAGATGCCACCCGGAGATGAGAACCTTCAATACACAAAAACAGAGAATCAAGTGGCATTATTTGCATCAAGATGCAGGTGTGAGAACAAAAAAATAACAATTATAAATAAACATATAGCTGAGAAAATAGTATGAGGGATGAAAAAGGTACAACAAAACATTAAAAAAAATAGATCTGTTGAATATGAAAAGCTTAGAATCACCTTACATAATATTAGCCTAACTTTTAAATGACTAAATCTGTGTAATTGATAATGTATTGATAGTACACTACGTAATGGCTATAAATGGTATACTACAGTTGTGCAGGGAAGCTTTGGAGCGTCATGGTTTCCATTTAAGTTAAACAGAGTATATGGAATCCAAGTTCAGCAAAATGCACACTAGCATTGAGTTGGAGGGTAAAATTGGAGATTGTAGCAAACCACAAGTCAGAGAACTTAGGTATCTTGGATCTATAATACAAAATGATGGGGAAATGGTGACATGTAAATCATACAATTCAAGTTGGGTGAATGAAATGAAGGAATGTTTCATGTGTTACTTGTGATCAATCAAGAGAAGCCTATCAAGCTACAAACGGAAAATTTTATCACACAGCCATACGATGAGTTATGCTTCATGGTAATGAATTTTGACCAGTAAACTGACAACAAGCACATAAGATAATTGTTGCAGGAATGAGAATATTGGGTTGAATTAGTGGATATACAAGAAATGATAGAGTTAAGAATGAGTGTGTTAGAGATAAACTAGGAGTCGCGCCTATTGAGGAAAAGAAGGTAGAATAACACACTAAGATGCAAAATATCCTAAAAATGTGAGGTAGAACAAGATCAAGGAAGACACTAATTAAAACCATAAAAAAGGATTTAGATCTAAAATGGTCTCTCTCTTAAGACTTAATTTTTCTAGAGCATTTAAGAGTGTAAGGTTTTGAGCATGTGTTTAGTTTGCATAGAAGTATAAGAGTATACTTGCTCCTATAGTTTGGTTGAGGATATATATGTTCCTTACACTACGCCATCCTGTACTAGTGACCAAGTTTAAAGATGGATGCCCGCATTGGATACAGTTCTACTATTTCACATGGAATCATGAGTTCCCTAAATCTTTCCTTTTATTGGCTCTATTTTTCTCTCTTTGGGACAAACCCAATGTTCATCAAAAACATCAAATAAGTTATTCCAGATAGATTAGAAGCTGATGGGAAATGCAAGAAAAAATGAGAACAAGATTCAGATTTTAATCAGCACATTACACAATAAAGTAGTGAAGGGTCTTCAATTTTGAAGTAAATCAGTAGGCTTAATTATACATTTTACAACCAAACTATCATCATTTCGCAAATTTTACAAGTTTTTTTCGTGAATTTAACCCAAGTTTTCAATTTTCACACATTTTACCAATGTTGATGTGATATCGTTTTGTTACCAATTTTTGCAAAAGAACATTGTTTTATTACCAACATGATGGTAAAGTGTGTGAAAATTGAAACCTTGGGTGGTAAAATTCGCAAAATAATGATAATTGAGTGGTAAAACATGCAATAAAGCCTTATCGGTATTATTAATGACAGCACTCCAAACAAAGGATTTGACTTTGGAAAGAGCATAAAATACAGTTATGCAGAGGAAAGGAACATTAATGAGAGAAATTGGAAGCAGGATTTGCAAGAAAAATACACCCGCAATGTTTAGGATCAAATCCTCTTATTTGGATTAAAAGAGAGATGAATAGAGCTCAACAACACCAAAAGAAACTGAAATTCAGAGAATCCCCTGTCACTTAAATTCTAAAGAAGTAAAAGTTACAGGAAACAATAGAGTGGGATAAAGAATAAAACTGAATAACAGGGGAATTGGACAACGAAGAGATATGAATCTAGAAAAAGCATGCGAAAGAGGAATATTAGTATATTATCCATCCAAAGATCCTCCCAAAATTTAATAAGAGAACCATTACCCAAATCCAATGAGATGAGAGAAGAAAAAGACCTAAAGAAGCGTAGTGTTGTGATATAAACTTCCATGGTCTATCATGCAAAGCATTGACCACAAGATTAGCATCTCATCCAATAGAATGCAAAGTATACTTCAAATAAAGTCCACCTTTAAGTCAGTCAACCGAGATTTTTTTCATAAATAACAATTCAAAAAAGATTGCAGAGTTAGTTGCATTAGCACACATGAGATGACATTCATATGCCAACAGTGGACATATCATAATGCATGTCTACACCTGGTGCATAGGAAATAAACATACATAGCAATGAAAAGACAACAGAAAAAGAAACAAAAGGGTGAAAGAAACTACTTACAAACCTAAATGTTCTATAATTGATATGACATGACCCCAAGATGGATCTTGCCATGTTTTCAGAAAATGTCTCTTCCCGTATATATCAACCAAAGCAACAAGAAGAGCTAGCAGTTGTATAACCAGGAAATAAACTACATAAGGAGATTTCCAAGACTGAACTCTGCAAGAAACAACAAATTAGTATATTTTAAAAAGGGCAAATCAGGAATAGATGAAAAAGAAATCAATCTCACATCATAAACCCAATCAACTTTGCCAACGAAGCATCTGGTATACTCCATGACATTGGCTTAACAGCCCATATTACCAGATAAGTTACTTGAGAAAGTATTGCAACTACAGAAAAGATAACAATCGGCCACAGTAACAAAAACCTCCTGCGGATATGAAATCCTACAACAAGAAAAACAGCAATAGTGGTAATTAAATATAACTGTTAAAGACAACACAAATGAGTCAAACCATAATATCCAGCACACCAATAGGCAGTATCAAGAATCATCAACCCATTTGAATAATTCTGTATAATTGTTATCACAAGGACCAATTCCAAGTTTTAACTGCCAAGCACATAATAAACATAAACATTTAAAAGGAGATCTACCAAATATTTCTTCAAATAGAAGCAACTCCAACTCTGTCAGAATGAACTCTATGTTTAAATACAAAATAAAGGGGTGTGAATCATTAGATTGACACAATTAGATCATTGAGTTTTCATTTGTTACCTATTCTTTCTTTTCTTTGGTTCACATTCGAAACTCTTAGAATCGTGGATGGACTACATTCCTTACTGAATGTCAGGTATAAAATATTGGGAATTTGGGATGAACTCAGTCTAAAGATAATCTGTGTAAGAGGCTAGCCTAACAGATAACAATTATAAGTATTAAAACCACTGTTAATCTGCAAATGACAGCCAGATTCTGTCAACTATCCAGCAATCAAATAGCAGAGACAGAGAGAGAAGAGTTTTATTCTATGTAGATTTCTCATGGTAAGGCTATTTGCACATTGTGGTAAAATATCAAAAGTATAGTCCCATGCTATAGGCAACAATAACTTGGAAACCAAACAGAAATAACTAAGCAGCTTACCTAATTGTGATACATTGTACAGGATGAGAAGAAATGCTATCAAATCAATGAGAGAGATCAAACTCCAGTTGATTAAAGCAGCTGCAAGAAAGATGAGCTCATGAGCATATAAAAATCAGCACATATTTCAAAAGTGGAGTATAAATCCCATACATATGTGTCTACTCTGCATAAAGAAACCTGACTTAAATATAAGAAAGCCAATTGAAAACAATATTAAAAAACTACATCTAATATTCTTCCTTTAATTGTTTAGTCAGTCTAATAATAATCTTCCTTCTAAGTTCTAAATCTTAAGACTCTAAGAAATAAAATCAGACAGTATATATGTGGATACTCAATGATAGCTACTGCCTAGTGCCTACTTCACTCTCACTTAAAAATCAATCACAAATTATTCAACTATAACAGCCTATAATGATAACGATGATTAACGATTTTACAGTTATTCTGATCTAGTTTATGACGACGTGAATTTCACTAGGTTGTAATAAATCAGTAACGACGAACATCTTATGCAGCATTAAACTATTAATGCCAGCTTAGCAAATGATATATTATAGGTTTTAACAATAAAAAATGAAACCAATCCAGCTTAGAAGCTCACTTTCACTTAGTTGAGAAAACACAAATTGCAATGCCTGGTACCTGACAGAAGCAGCAAAGGCAGCACGAAACCGGCGAGAAATTTCCCCATTGAATTCGGACGCAATTCACAGCTATTACATCGAGATTCAAATCAATCAGCCGTTACGAGATTCTTTAGTTTTTTTTTTTGTGAAGTAAGATTTTTCCCGAATCGTGAAGAAAGTACTTTCCGGCGCAGAGAGAAAAACTCGCCGGAAAATCGGAAACTGTCGCCAACTCGAGAAAACGGAAATGTTGATTTCGCAGCGTTCTTTTCTTCGCTCTACAGTTTTAGTTTGACGCTCTAATAAAACAAAACAGTATTGAGATTTCCGCTGATCGAGAATCTTCTAAACCAGAAACCAGAAAAAACTAAATATTATAAACATAAAAATAAAGTGATAATCGAAATTCACATAATATTTGAGAGAAAAAATAAACTGAAATCGCGCTACCACGAGGAGGAAGAAAGAAAGCAGATATTAATGCGACTCTCGATGCTGCGTTTGTCCAATGGGAAATTTTCTTTTTTTTTTAAGTATAATGAGAATTGAGTTGTTTTCCATTCTCGGGCTTTGGAATCACGTCGCTTGTGCCTGAAGCCGGCTCATATGGCAGGGTAAGTGGCGGGGTAAGATGGTCATTTGAGTTATTTTGATTTTGGTGCCATCCCCTTTTAAAAACCATGACTCGTGGCGCTCAAGTCTCAACAAAATCTTAACTTACTGAACTGAACGCATGGATAACGAATATTCTATTGCTAATCTTCAACGTACAAATTACTCACAAAGTTCCCCTGAATAATGGAAATTAATGTAAAAATCTAGAGCCTTGAATAACAATTTGGCCTTTTCTTTTACAACATTAAATTGGTCCTTATAATATATAAAAAAATCATTTTATAATTTTTTTAATTTAATTCTTCTAAATTTTAGTTTTATGATTTTAGTCTTTAATTTTTAATAAAACAAATTTAAATATTGACGTTGATTATGATTGATAATGAAGATATTTTTAAAACATCATGTTATATCGACGAGTAATTGTTTGTTATTTAATTACATCATCAAAAGTCAACAAAAAATTAGGAAAGGGTGTTTGTATTTCTGTATTTTTATTTTACTATTGATTTTTAGTATACTAAATCCTGTATATTAAAACAATTTTTTTT
>PYAF01002668.1:1137775-1166132 GCA_007407185.1 Glycine tomentella
TGAATTTTGTGTGTTTATATGTAATAATTTTTAAACATATTTATTTAAAAAAATATTTTAAAAGGATCTTTTTAATCATTTTGAAAATATAAGTTTTAATTATGTGATATTATTGAAATTTTGAATTGATTAACCTTCCTATGACTTAAATTGAACACTTTCTACCAGTCCAATGAGATCTGTCTATCATTATTATTAGTAGCAGTATTAATAGTAATATATTATTATTATTTGCTATTTTTTAAAGTTATTAATTTATAATTTCTTCAAAAAATAATTATTTATAAGAATTATTATATGTTTCAAATTTTATATGCATGATTTAACTATAATAAGTATTATTTTTCTATAAGTATTGTTATTTATAGGCGTTACTTTTTTTAAAAAAATATTACACACGCTAATATTCATATGTTACTATTTTATTTTTCATTCTAAGTGAATTAAAAAAGGTAAAATAATAATAATAATAATAATTATTATTATAATTATAACATCTATAATCTATAATACTATTTAACACTTGGATAAAATTATATTAAAAAACAAAACAACAATATATATATATATAATGATTTATTTATTAATTTCTATCTTTAATTATTAATTTAAAACAAAAATTATATGATAAAAATATTTTAAGTATGTACATAAATTGTATAATAAATAGTGTGAGTCATTTAAGTCTCCATTAATGTTAAATCAGATTGAATTAGATCAACAACTATTGTGGAATTAAAATTTTGATTAATGACTCTAAAATATTCAAGTGAAGTTTAGTTATATTACCATAAAAATGTGCATAAATTGTATAACAAAATATGTTAAAACAAAAAATGATTTATAATAGTATCTTAAAAATGTTTTAAATATGTACATAAATTATACAATAAAGAACATTAATATGAGACATTTAAACCTTTAATGTTAAATTAGATTAAATTAAATCAACACCTATTGAGGAGTTAAAATTTCAACCAATGACTCTAGGTTTTTGAATCTATCCCTCAATTAGAATGGTTCACTTGATCCTCTAGTATGTTAGCTTTGGTTTCAACATGTTCCCAAATCCATAAGAATTAACTACAACAAAAATTGTACATTTGAAATGTTATTTTTATCTCTTCATTAAATAAGGTCGGACTTTAGGCATTTGAACTCTATTTAGTTTTCGTGCAAATGAAAATCAATTATTACTTGAGGGTGGACTTTTCAATTCATCAAAATCACCATCTTCTTTATCGAAATCACCATATGCTTTGAATTTCTTGAAGTAGGTAAAACTTTAGCATTACTCCATCCATCCATGTTACTTGTATAATTTTATCATTACAAACAAGTTCGGGTTTAGGATTGACATAGGAATTAAGTGTCTCAAGTGGCAATATTATAGTCATCCCATCCCAATTCTCATCAAAATTGCAATCATCCAATGGAGTGTTGTCATTGTCAATTTCCTCATTTGGGTTCATATTGTAAAACATCATCTTCACATGTAAATTCATTTTTCTAGAACTTTTTCACCATCACTCTTCGCATTTGAGTTTTCTTCTCCAACTCCATAAATATCATCAACGTAAAATGTAAACAATATTTTCTTCCTTATTCTCTAAGACACTTTGCATATTATCCACATCAATAAGCTCAACTTCTTTACTTGAATTCCACCTGTATGATTTGCCCAATCATGAAACAAGATTATCTATAAGATGATCCACATTTAGATCAATTATATCAAAACTTTTCAAATATTCTGCAAATCCTGGCCTAAAAATAAGAGGCATGAGTTTTTATATATCATGATTATTTAGTTCTCCCATAATGAATAATTAAATAAGATCATAATTGCATGAATTAGGATACCAAATAATGAGATAATGTAGTACTTACCTCATGAAATCATTCCTTTTCAAATTCCCATGAGTCTTTTTGAACACTTTTGCAATTTACTTGAATGTCTTTGAGTTCTCTTGAAATAAATCTAGGATAAGAGTTTCCTTCTTTCTTTCTCAACTTATGGATACGTACAATGATCATAAATTAAGTGTCAAGTCATTAATATGTTGAAGACATATTTATAGAGAAAGTGGAGAGGAGACCTACCCTTCCATGTAGGGATGCAATTGTTCATTCATGTCACTTTATCAAGAGTCTTGTTCATTCAAATCACACCCTTTCATGAAAAATCACAATCATTTAAGTCACATTTCTTCACGAAGAGTCACAATCAATTTAAGACATACAATTTTATGAAGAGTTGTACATTTTTTTTTTTTTTTGTGAAGGTTCAATTCAATTATAGGCTACAACTTGATGCAAGCATATCACATGATGTTCGATATCAATTGATCACGAAATGGATTTAGCGAAATCATTTAACTAATGAAATTATAAATTTATGGTGGATTAACATTAAAAATAAAAACATTGGGGGTCTAAAACTAATTTCAAACCTAGTCCACCTATAAGACATGTCATTAACCCACAAAACACACCATTAGCCATGTCATTTCCAATTAGATGTCCACATTTTTTGTTAGTAACTGGATGGAAAACTTAAATAATGGACTACATTTGTTTTATTTTAAAAATTAGACCAATACCACCCAAATAGTAAATTAGGTTAATCAAAAGTGTTCAATCTTATTTTTGCTTGTATTACAAATAAATTAATTATTAAGATCAAAATGAACAAAAACTAAACCAAAATTGTGAAGAGAAATGTGTTTTTTCTTTAAGGTAAAACTGAAACATGTGTATATACACCATGAATGAGAAAATATGTTATTCATGTGTTTATATATAAGACCAACAGCATGACAGGTAAACACATAATCTATCGGTAAGAAAACTTATAATCAACATTTCCGCATATTAAGGCAAAAGATAAGGAAATCATGTAGAAAATCTCTAAAATAAACAAAACAACTAAAGCAGATAATATATTTTGTACAAATATTTTGGATGACTATACCACCTTGCAACAAATATCCAACATGGTGGTTGATTGTAAAAAAGAAAGTTTTTTATATTATCTCCTCCGAGGATTGTTCTCTTCCTTACAATCCCACCAACCACCTTGCTCTCCCTCAACCATTCCCTCCCAAAAACCTCTCAACAACAATATGGCTCCAACTCTTCACCTCCTTTAGTAGCTTGACTTTTCCACCAAAACATAAAAAGACAGGATGGCCTTTGGGAACCCACCACCATATCCCTCCCCATTCCTTGGCCTCCTGTCTTTTATCCCCCTTTTCTTCTTCTTCCTCTCCAATCACCACCATGCCACTGCCACCACTGTCACCGCTGCTAGCAACATCCACCTTAGCGTGGTCCGAAAATCAGTTCCTATTTTTTGGGAAGCCCCGACATTCCGCAATGGCAACACATGCAACCAAGAGAGAATCCACATTTCCATGACATTGGACTCAAACTACCTTAGAGGCACCATGGCTGCGGTCTTCTCCATTTTGCAGCATTGCACATGCCCAGAAAACGTGGAGTTTCATTTTCTTTGGGCCAAGTTCGAACCCCAAGTTTTCCTCAGCATTAGGTCCACCTTCCCTAATCTCAAGTTCAAAATTTACCACTTTGAATCCAATAGGGTATGTGAAAAAATCTCCAAATCCATTCGCCAAGCATTGGACCAGCCTTTAAACTACGCTAGAATCTACCTTTCTGACATTCTCCCAAGTTATGTCAATCGTGTGATATACCTTGACTCTGACATCGTCGTTGTAGACAACATTGCAAGCCTTTGGGAGGTTGACTTGCAAGGCAAGATATTGGCTGCACCGGAGTATTGTAATGCAAATTTCACAGAGTACTTCACAGAATTGTTTTGGAATGATCCAGAGTTGTCTCATACATTTAAGGGTCGAAAGCCTTGCTATTTTAACACGGGGGTGATGGTGATGGACGTGGAGAAATGGAGGGAGGGGGAGTACACAAAGAAGGTGGAGGCATGGATGGTGGTGCAAAAACAAAAAAGAATTTATCATTTAGGGTCTCTACCTCCTTTTCTATTGGTTTTGGCTGGGGAGTTGAAGAGTGTGGACCATAGGTGGAACCAACATGGGTTGGGAGGGGATAATCTTGAAGGGAAATGTAGGAGTCTGCACCCTGGACCTATTAGTTTGTTGCATTGGAGTGGTAAAGGAAAACCTTGGTTGAGATTTGATTCCAAGAGACCTTGCTCTGTTGATCATCTTTGGGCACCCTATGATCTCTATCGTGCAAATACTCATTCTTTGGAAGAATGAAAGTGAAGAATGTGGATAGATGAGGAGGAGGTGGTGGTGGAAACATTATTACAAAGTTTCAAACCATTGTGTGGTCATAGTCTCAATCAATCTCCATGTGATACATATATTGCCAAGTTTTTCAATATGTAATAAAGAATTAACACAATTCAATTATGTGTCATGTGCAGATTGACCAGATCATGATGGTATGATACTATGTGATAATTTTTCCAAGAGGTGAGGGGAAGGGGAGAAATTAAATTTGGCTCAATGAAATCACACATTACATAAGGGACATCAAGAAGCTGAGAGAAAAAAATCCAAGTGAAAGGTTAACTAGAAAAGGAGGAAGAAATTAAAACAACATTGGTAAAGTACCAATAACTATTTGTTAAAACTTATTTTTGTTTGTTCCTTTTAGGGTATAATTTTGTTCGTGGGAAAAATTGCTAAACTAGTTTGATAAGACTTGGTTGAAAGTGTTATTAAGGGAAGGGACTAATAAATAATAATGTTTTTTTTTGTGTGCAATTTGCATGGTGTGGAAGAAAAGGGAAGGACATGCTTTGTTTATAAGAGTCTTTGTTGAAGGGGATCTAGAAAGCAAAAATAATTCTCGTTGGAGAGGTCGATTATGTGTTTATTTTATTTTCTATTTTTTTTGAGTTGAATAAGAACATTCCTTAGGCAATGATGGTTGTGGATGAATGTATTATTTGCATCCGTGACTGATTGCCTGACCGTTGAACCTCGTCCAAATTTAAGTGTCATTGAATACAATACTTATGAATCTTAATTATCTTTTTAATATCTTGATAGATTTGTACCTTTTTACGCAGCTCAATTGCTATTAGGATTTTTTTTTTCATTTTATATTTTTTACTGAATGTGCAAGTATTTTAAAGTGACTGTCTTTAATGAATCTAGTAAAATATTCACACAAAACTATAATCATTAGTTACTTAAATCCAGTGGTTGATCGTTGACAAGATTTTGGAGGTGGAATTAATTATTGTCTAAATTTTTAATGTTGATACCAATATGCAACCCCAAAAATGTTTATACCCATAAATATAGCTAAAAATAATTATAAAACTTGTGTTTTTGATTTTTTTTCCTTTTCCAATTTAAGGGTTGGTTTGTTTTTTTCCCGTTATAATGATTTGTGGTGTGTAAAATATAATGACATGCAAGGATTGTTTGTTACAATTTATAACTTTTTTTCATAAAAAAATCTTTTAAAAGATTTTTCATGAGTATGTTTCAACTTTTTAAATTAACAAAACATGAAAATAATCCAAAATTTAATTAAATAAAAGTTATTTTGAAATCAATTGCTTCTTTTTCAAAAGTAATTTTTATAATAGTAAATAAACATAAATTAACTTTGTAATTATACAATGTTTGAAAAACAATCAGTAGATTATTTTATATTAAATTTTCTTTTCTTTAATGTGTAATAAACTAATCTATATGAAAATGAAGAAAAGTTTCAATTGAAATTTTTATAAATTAAATTTAACGAAGCAACATTACTTTTATATCTCTTATTTCTTACCAAATAATTGAGATTTTTATTCTCTATACTTTTTATTCACCCTCACTTCTCTCCTTGTACCATTTTCATGCAACCAAACAAATTGTTAAACATTCAAACACACCCTTAACCAATAACATCATTGATTATCTCACAAAGCAAAAAGTTATCGAGCCTTTTTCTAAATGACATTAATTCCTAATTTCCTTCTAATCTTCGTTCATTACAAAAAATTCAAACAATGTCAAAAACACTTTCATAAAATGGAATTTATTTATAAATATAGAAATGAAAACATAATACATTTAGTGTTATCAAAACTGGATTAACCATTGACTAGATTGAGTTACTTAGTGAGTTATTAGTTGAACCAATGAGTAGTTAAACCACATAAACAAGTGAATTTGTCATCATAAATAGAGATAAGTACATAATTATTTGTGTTATTAGTTTTTGCATTTTTATATACTTAAATCAAATATAGCAAACAACTTATGTAAAGTAAAACACACATGTTACTATGTTAGTAGAGTATCTTGGACAATGACGCAATGGACAATGCAAAGTAAGCTGATGTTGAACAATGACACCTTGGACCATGTAATGTCAACAACTTGGGTCGACCTATTGAGTGGTTAAACTGTTAAAGTAATATGAATGAGGTTTTAGTTTCAATTCTAATTACCACTACTATACACACACAAAATAAACAGTAACAATAATATTTTTTTTCATGTAGAAAAGGGAATAATGAATATTAGAATTAGGATTGACAATGAACCAACCTAATTTGAAATTAGTTTGAGATTCAATTGAATAATTAATTCACATAACTTGATTGATGAATCCAATAAGTTGAAAATTAAACTTAATAAATGAGTTGGACTTAAATTATATATTTGATCAATTCATTTAGTTCAAAAACTAGCTCTCTCTTCCTCACTTTCTCTATCTATTTTTTTATACCAAATTTCTCTCACTATATATTCATATAATTCATTTTATAATAATTTTATTTTTACGAAATAAATATATAAATAAAAGTATGTGATATAATCAAAATTTTGAAGCAAATTTAGCTGATAAGTTAAATTGAATTATTGACAAGTTTAAATTAAATAAAGTTCGAGTTGCGTTGAACTAAAATAAATCGAATTACGAGCCGAATAACTTCTTGTCAAATGAATCCAATTGGGTTCAATTTGACTCCCTAATTGAAATTTATTTCTATTTTCTTCTAGAATATTTTTTATCTCATTTTTCTCCTAGATCTTAGAAGTGTAAGCATTCATTTTTAATCTTCAAAGTCACTTTTCCGAAACAGGAATGGCATAAATTAGTTATACTTGTACTTCTTACCTGCCATCACCGTTCTGTTCTGTCCACTGCTAATGAATCTCTTCAAATCCGTTTTCCCAGACGACCCGGACCCTCCACGACCCGGATCCGGATCCAACGATGCACCCAGAGACAAAGCACCGGATTCCGATTTCCCTCCCCGATCGAGCGCCACCGAGTCCGCCGCCGGAGGAGGCGGCGGCGACGGTTGGAACTTCGGCGGTCTCATCAAAACCCTGACATCGAAATCGGAATCCATAATCGAGACCTACCGTCGCGATCTGCAGGAATTCGGCACCGGTTTGAAGAAAGAGATCGAGGTCGCGCAGGGTTCTCTCGGGACAGTGGGCCACGTCATCGACGAGTTCGGAAACACCGTCGTGAAAGGAACGGCTCAGATCATATCTCAAGGTAAGGATGCCATCCTCGCCGTCGATCTCGATTCCGATTCCGATAGTAACAGCGCCAATAGAAAGAGCCTCGATTCGGTTCGGTACAGTAGGTTCGACGCTCAGGTTCGTGCCATTCAGGGTGATGTTAGCACTTACTCCGAGGAGCCCGAGGATTTGAATGAGTTCAATGAGTGGAAATTAGGGTTTTCGTTGGAGGGGAAGGGTGAGGAAATGGAGGGGCTTTTCAGAGAGAATGATGCTATGGAGAGTGTTTACAAAAAGGTTGTTCCAAATAGTGTTGATAATGAAACTTTCTGGTATAGGTATTATTATAAGGTCTATAAGCTCAAGAAAGCTGAAGATGTTAGGGTTAGGCTTGTGAGTGGAATATCTGGGGAAGATGAGGATTTGAGTTGGGATGTTGAAGACGATGAGAATGACGATGGTGGGAATAGAGGTGATGCTAAACCTGTGGTTATGAATAAAGAGGTTGGTGGTGAAAATGTGGATAATACCGACTTACATGTTGGTGGCAATGAAGGGGGAACAAAGAGATTGGATGTGGAAGAGGAGTCTAAGGAACAAAAGAAAGACAATTTACTGGAAAGTGAGGAAGTTGGCAACAAGGTGGATAAGTCTATTGGAGAATCACAAGTTGAGAAATCTGAATCTGTTGGTGACAAGGGTGGTGTTGATGAGGCATCGAAGTCAAAAGCGGATGATGGTGTTAGCAAGAATGATTCGACAAGTGAATCCGATGAGAAGGTGGTAAAGGAAAGGGAGGTTGGTGATGTGAAAACTTCCAGTAAAGGTAACGAGTCTTCCACGGTTGAAATTCAGCAATCGGCAAATGAGGAGGAGGAGGAGGACCTTGGGTGGGATGACATTGAGGATCTTAGCAGTATTGATGAAAAGAAAACAACGCAGAGTGGTGGCACAAGCAAAGTTGATTTGCGGAAGCGGCTTAGTGCTGCGGAAGAAGAGGAAGACTTGAGTTGGGACATTGAAGATGATGATGATGAGCCTGCTAAGGCTTGAAGTGTTTAATGCATTCTGTTCTGATTTCTCAATGGAAGTGTATGGTGTAAGTGTCATTTTCACGTAAAGAAATTTGTCGGTGTTTTTATACTTTTAGAAACTGGGATAGAAGTAGTATTGTTATCTGTTCTATCCCTAAAATGCATGAAAAGTAACTGTTTGTTATTGTTTCATATTCTGTTCTTTATTTTGGTTATTCATCAATATATGGTGACCATTATCAGACAGACATTTCCTATCTCCTGTTCTAAGTCTGTCTCTGCCTTTTATTTGACAACTTATGAATCAGTACTAATTATTCGTGACCAGTAATATATTCCTTTAAGAAACTTGAGTTATGCTCATTTTGTCTTGAAACATGAGTAATCAAATCAAAACAGAGTAAACAAACGAGTTTCCCGCAGTTCTTTTAAAAATCAAGATTCAAGAAATGGCTAAAATCAAATGAGAAAAAGTCAGACATAGAGTACATCACAGACACTCCTAAACCAAAAAGGCTCGCTAAGTCTTGACACTTTTCAAATTGGACTGCAGCAAGCTTTCAAAATAGACAACCAACTTTCCATTCATTTCCCCCTTAAGATTTTGGATGTTGATTATCAAGGCAGTTATAATGTTATTCATGATTTCACGTAGATAAAGTCTAGCAAATCTAGAAACGGACATAATAAATTGAAGTCAATAATTCACTTTAGTATGAATTATATAAAAGGAAAAGGTAGAAAACCGCAACTGCATCGCACCACTGCACCAGTAACATGGATATGCTGGAAATGAGAAATGGTAACCGTAGTTTGTTTTTGTACAACTTCTGTATAAAAGCAAAGAGAGATGAGAAGAAAAAAAAGAGAAGTTTGTGATGAGCGATGCAATAAATATAAAAAAAGGAAAAAAAAAATGCTATAAAGAGTGTTGTATGAATAATATAAATCGTGGAAAATTTTTGGCTGAAATTGTGTTAAGCGTGTACTTATGAGACCAGAGGTAGCTACTTATCTAACCGATAAAAGAACAATTAAAACAATCCACATATAACAACAGCGAGTTAAGTAGATGATCGTAAGTAAGCATTCTGGTGACGAATTGATTTGTCTAAAAAGATGATTTAACTTAAAATATCATTCTTACAAAAAGCTACCGTCAGATATAATTCACACTCTTCAAATTTGAAAGCTTGACTACTCTACTAAGCTCTTGCGGTGATTGGCAAACATGAGAAAACTTTTTGAACACCACTAGACTATACTCTATCCAAAGGGGAAAAAAGAGTGGAAAAAAAGAGGGAAAAAAAGAAAAAGAACCAAACTGCTCTTGCATTGCAGCACTTGGGGTGGGGCCGTGTTTGTACAACCAAATAAAATGCTCAACAGTGTAGAGCAAATAGCTGAGTCTTGGAAGCCACATTTCTTGATTCAGATTTCTTCAAACCCAAGGCTGCTTTCAGAACTAAACTTGTCCTTATCCTTCAACACAAATGCTTGGTTCAGAAGTGGACTCTCCCATTTGTGGTTCAACAGAGGAAGGTAATGTGAGAAGCCTTCCTTTTTGTGCACGTGGGGGAAGATGCTTGGCAGGTTTTCTAGATGGCACATTCCAGGGCAAAAACACCCCAGTTCCACCACCAGCAAGTTTGTGAGGGTTCAGCGCCACAGGACGCATAGGAGTAAGCATCACCATTGGAGCGCGAAGCATTCCCCATTTGGGCATCATGTTCATGTCCATACCCTCATAGCTAGTTAGAGCACCATTTGGCAAAGCATATGGACTTGCAGCAATGCCAGGTTGCCACATAGTCATTGCACTTGTCATATTAGTGTGAGTTGGTGATTGGCATTGGTTGGAGTCTGGCCTCACTCTGAAGAAGGTGATGCTGACCCTTCTGTTAGGGGTTGGACACATTACGTGCCTTGCCATGTCAGCACTGTTTCCTCTCATCACTAAAAGAGACCTGCAAAATTGAAGGTGTTTGGTCCTAGTCATTTACATGTTACTCATCAGTTCAAAATACAAGTGATGTTGTGTATGGTAAGTTCAATTTCCTTGCACAAGAGACACATCCTGCAACTTTTCTAGTGATGCATACAATATTAATTATCATAATAAAACAAAGAAGTTATATGTCTCATGTGCCAATCCTATCAGTACATCTGGATTCTGGATGCAGCCCCTAATTGAATGTTGGAACTGAATGCTACAACAATAACAACAAAAGTCTTATTCCACCGGGGAAGTCTGGAATCAAATGCTAACACAACTAAAATGGCATGAGGCCATGGACTCACCGTCAAATGATAGTCATAATTAACATTCCTTAAAAATATTTCAGCAGCTAATCAGACATTTAGCATATTTAAGGACTTGATGCTTAAACTTAGAACAAGAATCGGACTTTGCAAATGAAAGTTACCACCTGCTGCATCATGCAAGTTTCCACTTCAATACACTATATATATATAATTACTACGTGAGTGACATACAGATTATGCATGGAAAAGTAAGCTTTTCAGGGTCAGATTGGACCCTTATAATGTGATCCTTATGACAACACTGAAAAAGTACACTAGGTGTCACTTTAACTACAATTTAACAATTGATATTTCTATGACAATCCATTTTTGTCCTTCTCTTGAGTGTCCGCAAGTTTGTTTGTTACTCAAGAGAAAAAGAAAAGCAGAGAAGCAATCTAACTCGATGATATGTGTATTATATGAAGACATAGTTGCATCCTCTAAAAAACTAGCACTTCACCTTATTCACTTACATTCTGTCCTATAAATGTTGAAGGTACTTCTTCCTTTGTATCCAGCAATGTGACTAGAATCTTAATTAATAAATGGAAGATTAGGACTGCAAATAGTATAAGTTCTTTAATATGTACCCCTGCTTCAATGAGAGCGTGAGTGGCCCCTTGTAGTTCCCATCATTTTCACTCATAAGTATACGCCCAAAAGCCATAGTTGATTCAGAGAGAAGAAGAGTGGACACAGGTTGATCCAGATGCGGTGGTTTCAGGAATGGCTGAGAAAACTCCTCCTAAAAATAGTGAAATTATATAGATATTGCTCAATGTAAATGATTATGGTACCTATTTAACTAATACCAGGTGGAACTTAAGAGGAGTCAGCGGGAAAGTATGCAGTATTTACCTCTTCAAAGAAGTTGATGATACAACCATTTGGTCTTTTGTACTCGGGAAGTAATTGCCACTGAATAAGGTGATCAATGACACCTTGGAGAAGTACTGGAATTGGCTCTATATTGCCTTTAAACAAAAATTGAAAATGAAAAACAGAATAAGAAGAGAATCACTAGATTCATTTATGCAATATCTAAAATCAGAAGAACCAAATAGTTATGGTAAAGTAAAACAGTTATATGTTATCACAATTTCTTTAATAATCTTACTTTTTGCGTCCTCCTTTATCTGTCCAAATATTGGAATACCCATTTGAATCAGCTCTCTCTTGTTCCCTTTCATCTGCTTGTTGAATAATATAAAAGTTTCACCTACATGTATACAAGAATATTTGGTTAGTATTTTTAAGAATGCACACAACAAAAACAGCTTGCATTAGGTATTATCTGTGTTTAAACACTTATTGTGATTGACGACAAAGAAAGTAAAACAAATACAAGGAAGAAATATAGTCACAACAATTTCAAAAGAGACAAGCTATGACTGTCCAAACAAACATAACCTCTAATATTGTCATGATTCATGATACTATAAAGAAATAAAAAATGAGAATACACAGACACATACAAAGATCAGTGGTGGGTGGTTTACCTGACAGTTCCCCATTCTGGCCAGCAGCATGGATCTCATTCACAAAATCTGTCAGCTTGCACAGTTCTGAATCAGTGAAAATGTCCTCATATAACTTCAATCCTTTTACTACATTCACCTGTTAATTTCAATCAGCTGTTTAATAAGCAAAACCGGCTGCTTCTTATTGCATAAACTAGTGGGGTTATGAAAACTCTGTATCCATTCTTCTTTTTTTAAAAAAAAGAATGTAAATTTAGTTTTTGGAAAAAAGAACTTGCCATATGTCCCTTCACTGACTCTTTTGCTGTGAAGCCTTTTGTCAACTTAAACTGTGAAGACCGTCCTACACACTCTTCATGATTGGAACATATATTAACGTTCATGGGACTAGCCTGCATTTCTTGAGATCCTGCACATGAAGCCAAAAAATTCCATGCAAAAATTTCAATACTCAGAAAAGGACAAAAACATTTCCATCCGAAGCATTAATACAGTTGACAACACTGCATACATAGGCTTCATTTCCCCAAATAACTTAAATGAATGTCATCGATTAACTGGCTCTGCATATGTGTTAGACTGTTTCTACTTTCCCATTTACTTTACTGTCATTTTATTGTTATGATTTAGTCGACCCTTGTTGTCATTGTTTACTACAGCATTGTGACATTGCAATTAAACATGTTAACTGAAAATTCACAATGCAACACTTGTCAAAAAACATTTGTCTTCTTCCAAAAAAAACGTTATTCGTTGTTGCCCACCACCAATGTGAGTCCACTAGCACATTACATATATAGTGCCAAAAGGGGCACGCCAGTGTAAGCATTTACTACATGTCTCTTTTCCAGATAAACACATCCTGCTCACTCAACATATCCTCTCTCTCTTTTTCTTGCAGCTTTGTTTTTCTTTTTTTTTTTTTTCCAATTATTTTAATATGTATATGAATCTGTTATATTTTTTTTACTAATCTTTCTAATAATCTATAAAAACAAATAATAAATGATAGAGTAAAATATGTTTGAGAAATCATATTAATTTTTCATATTAATTTTGTCCTTTAAAAAATAGAATTTTTTTTACTAGTCCACATTAATAATTCTGTTAGACGGTAATCATTTGACGTGATTAACAAATTTAAACATGTAATTTGATTAGAAGTGAATTAAATAATTTGTGGCGATTAAACCTCCAAAATGAATTATACAATTTTTGGCAACTAAACACCATCGAAAATAGCAAATTTTCATTGTTATTGCTTGATTGATTTTCTTGCACTTTTTTTATTAGAGGAGAAGATGAAACAACAATAGAATGTCTTTCGAGTGTTATTAAAAAGGTAGAGAGAGAAAGTGATTAAGTTAGTTAGCTACGTTAGAGAATCTTTTATCAGAAAATTAACAAAAATTTATTTTATTTTTACATGGAGCATATTAATACGAAAAAATTTATGAGGATAAAATTAATATTTTTCAAATTTTACAATAATTTTCAACATTAAATGTATTTAAGAGAAAATAGATTATATAAAATGATATAAAATAATTTTATATATCATATATAATAAATTTGTTTAATGCATATTCTTTATTAATCAATAATGTAAATAATGTTTTATTTCATAGGAGATATAAGATTGATTTGATGATAAAAGGAGAAGAAAAAGATGGATACTTCTTAAAAAAAATTAATAAATTAATAATTAATATTTTTCAATAAAAAGAAAAATAAAATTTATTATTGAAAACTATGTATCCTAATATCCCATGCAACGTTTGTAGACCCGATGGCTGTAACGTGTTTGGTAACAAATATAAATCAAATCATGTCAGCTAATTGGATTTGGATCCCTAAACCAAGGATCAACCAAGACAAAGTTGACCCGCAACTGAGACAGGTGACTAACTCAGAGGGGTGATAGGCACCCAAGATGCAACACCCACGTACCCCGAACCCGGACCCGTCGGACACGAGTGACGTCAACGACACCATCATGCACTCGCCTTATGTGGTCCTGTAGCCTGTAATAAAAATCATTGCACACACTTCTAGATCTATACTTCCAATTCCAACCTTAACCTAGTTGTGCTATTTAATACTATTTGTCACTCCCCCAAATTAACCGTAACACCGAACGCACCCCAACCCTTTTCTTTTCTTATGCCTCCTTGTTCTCATACGGTCATACCTGTAAACCCCATTTAAGTAATAAAAAAAATTTAACAACCATATGCCCCGCGTCTGTAACTACTTTCCTTTACTTTAATACTACTCCTACATCTATAAGTACAAGCCAAAATTTTAACATATGCTTTTCTTTTGCTTCAAAATCATGGAATTTAACGTCATCAAAATTAAATAGGAAAAAAATATATACTATGTTAAACCTACTATTGCGCATCAGAATTTTGACTTCAACAAATGAAACGGTACACAAAACAAACTCGTACTTCGTTGGATTTGTTGGCACAATTTATTTTTATTTTCCAAAACTTGAACCATGAAAAAGAATAACAATAAAAAATCGCTCTTTTCAAGAGAGACACATAAAGTTTCAGGCTTTATTTCAGTCAAAAAGATCCCCAGGGAAAAACTATTCAAGTTTCATCAGTGATTAATAAATGATCCCAAAACAAAATGATCCTTCAATTTTTTCCGAACCGTTTCTGAAAATTCCGCGTTTCGATTTTGAATGAAAGGAAGGAACAGAAAGAAACCCGTGAAAGAGTTGAGAAACCAACACCAAGTGTACCTTGTGATGATGATTAAATTTTCATTTCCATTGATTTAGAAAGTGAGGAATTAATTCACACAAAAATAAAATAGAAAGTGAGGAATTAGAAAAAAGAAAGAAAAAAAGAGTTGAATTATTTTATTTACCTGAATCAGTAATCTCGCTCTCGGGGGACTCATACTCCTCGTGTTCGTCACCGCCACCACCATTTCCGACACTCTCCGACGGCGTCGTTTTGTCGTCGGTTTTGTGTTCGGCGGTGGCAGCGTTGTGGTTTCTGTCGGCGAGTCTGGCGAGCTCGAGTGTGACGTCGGCGATGGAGTGGTACTTCTGCATCTGGAGGACGGGGATCCAGTTGAGCCTGCGGCGGTGGATGGCGTTGAAGACGGCGTCGTAATCGTGGGCGGAGGAGGCAGCGAGGTGGGCGCAGAGAGCGTCGATGATGGCGTTGGCGGCAGCGAACTCGCCGCGAAACCAGGCGAGGATGGCGTCCTTGGCGAAGGAGTCGGAGACGAGCATTGGGGGAGGGACCATGGTGGGTCGATCGGAGGATGATGTTGTTGTAGGGCCAGCCGCCATGGAATTGGGTCGCGCAGTGGTCGGAGCCAATGGTGCGTTTGTGTTGGTCCCAAATCGAAGGAAAAGGGAAAAGGTTGAAGAAGAAGAAGGTATATAACTATGCCTGTTCTGTGAGAAAGGGGTTTGCGAATTTAGTATGGTTATTATGTGTTAGGGTGTGAGCTTAAATACTCGATCCTCTCTTATGTATGCAATGCATGTATGTGTGTAGTTGTGTTATATATGAACCTCCCGAAGGACCCAAACTCCTCCTCACTCCTCAGCTTCCTTCTGCACTTAACGTGGCACCATCTCACACCATTTCACGTGCTTGCCTAACATAATAACACAACAAAATTAAATCAAACCTAAATTATTCCTTCTTTTTCAAGATTATAAATATATAAAAAAATTTACCCAATATTATATCAACTAATGTAAAATTATTCTGACTATCATAACCTAGGGTCTCAAATTTTTTTTTATCCATTGAAAATTGAAAATAGTATAAAAAAATTTGTATTTTACTCAATCAACTGAATTAGAATATCTCTACTAATTTTCGAATTTGAGAATACATATGATTTATATAAAATGAAAATAAAAACTTAATCATGAATTTAAATTTTTTTAAATATTTGTTAATGTAGGAGTTAAAAATATCTTATGAGTTTAACATAGATAGGGAGTTATTATATAGACGTTGTTTTATTTATATAAAATAAAAATAAAAACTTAATCATGAATTTAAATTTTTTTAAATATTTGTTAATGCAGGAGTTGAAAGTATCTTATGAGTTTAACATAGATAGGGAGTTATTATATAGATGTTGTTTTATGATACTTGCGTAATTGGTTGTTGTCCATTTTAGTTTATGCTTTTGATCTTATTTAAGTGCTCACCGTTACTACTAGAATATACAATCAATTGAATCAATATAAGATACTGCAGTTAGTGATTATTTGACAAATATTAATCAATGTTATAAATGTAGAAATTAATGTTTATCAAAATATAGATAAAATGTATTTAAAGTATAAAATTAATATTCTTAATGTAACTTATATGGTTTAATATCATGATTTAATTGTATAGCCAAAAGAATATATGATAACTAAATTTAAATAACTACTTTCTACATTTATAAAACGTATTGTTTGAGTAAAAAAACATGTATTGTTAACATCAAATAGGTATAAATAATAATTAAATGCATTTAATATGTATTAAATGCTTCTTAATAGCATTTCAATTTATATAAAAAAATTAATGTTGAATATATTAGTTTTGGTTTAACTAATTTTGTCTTTGAAAAAACTTAATGCATGTGAGTATTTTTAGTTAAAAATTGCTTTTGAACACAATTGTTATTTGTTGTTGTTTCGTTCTATGGCTACTTAAATTTCATAAATGTTGTTGAAAAAGAAGTAATGTTAATGTTATCCACAAAGACTTCAACATTCAAGTAGGTTTTTGGCAAAGTAACAACTAATTTTATTAGAGGAACATACCTAAAGAAGGGAATCGCAGGTATATTTATAGGCAATGGCTTGTTTGATGATTAAATAACATCGTTGTATGGTAAGAGTAGTTGAGGATAAAGTTTATATTATATGCTTCTCATACTGAAGACCAATATGTTATGTTAAATATACTTAAAAAATTAAGTATTTATTTGTCTTTGGATAAGTGAGTGGTCGGATTTCAAGTGATGTTTATGATTAAGATTTTACTGTTTTCTGATTGCACAATCAACTTAGAAGTTCATGGCCTCAACAAGTGCCCAAATGATAGACCTCTAAGTTGATTGAGTTTGCATTATATTACTTGTTTAGTTTTTATAACCTAGTTATTATGATTAATTTGGTTATAATATAAGGTAAGGTTTTTGTTTGAATGATTGGAATTGTTAAATATTGAATCACGCAAGAATTCTTTAAATTAATCTATTTACTAAAAGCTTCTTTTGTTTTTATTTTTTTGGCAAAACCTTGCACGAAGCATGCTAAAAGGCTAATAAATAAAATTTGCTAGTTGGTGTATGTCCAGGCCCCTTATATACCAAAAAAACAAATAGGTTAGTTGGTTTGCACAACCACAATTCCATTACTTCACATAGAGCACAAGTGAACATTTCTATTTCTGCGTCTTTCTTGTTCTGTGTGTCATCCTCGGTAAAACAGATTGGTAAATTTAGCATTTCCTCTTTATGATAAAAAAAATCCACACATATTAATGTCTCGAGCATGATCGTTTTCGTTTGGTTGATCTCACGGCATCTGTTCTGGTCCTAACTAACCATAAATATAAAGTTTACGAGCGAGAGAGAAAGCCATAGATAGAGCACCCCAAAAATGGATGTTTGAGAATCGAGAGCAAGAACACTTATGATGTGTTTGAATTTGAGTTCACAATCCATGTCTTTCAAATTTTTTACGTCCATAATTTTCAATTGAGGCAAAAGTAAATTTTTTTTGTTTCAGTCGGATCCACGTTCACAATAGAAAATGTCAAACCAAGCATGCTATTAAATGAAGGATAATCAAAATTACCAATGTGTACATCACACCCTTAATAAAGTTTTTTATTTTTATAAGATTTGAACTCAAAATATTATTTAAAATTGATTTAATATAATTTTATTTGAATCAACTTAATGTTGATTTGATACTGTAACCACATTTTAATTTTAATTTTTGTTCATTTTAATCCATAAGTTTATTAATTATATACGCTGATATTTTGATACTTTAACTTTAAATCATGATATGTTATGTCACGCTATTGTGGCAATAACTATTCGATACGAATTGAAGGAGGAAAAAAGAAGAAATTTTAAAAAATAATGAAAACTTTTTTTTATTTTAATGGTGCATTTTTTTGTTGTTGTAATTTTGTGACATAAATAGTCAAATTCAATCATCGTTTTGTTTGTTCTGGAATGAAAAGTACAAGTCCTATTTTCTTCCCCTTCCTCCCATGCTGTGTTTGACATTTCTGAATTCAAACTGTATCGGATAGGGCTTTAATTTCAACTTGGAAAAATGAGTTATCGGTTTAAGCAGTTTTAAGCTCCAAATTATAAATATTGATTAAAATAAATACTCAGACGACAAATGCATATGATCCACTCAAGGATATGTTATGTTTCAACTTGGAAGAAAATTATCTTCTTGTTACATTAAATATAAAATCAGTATTTTAAGGGGTTTTGGGCACCGAATTAGGGAATCTAGCTCTTTCCAAATCCTAACTACTGTGTTAATATCTTTGTATCAAGCAAATATTTAATATACAACATCGTTATAGTAGAATTTGTACTAACTTAAGTTTCAAAATGCCTTTTACAAATACTCACTCAATTTACATGGTGTCACATCATATCTATGTATATCTCAAACAACAAATGAGCAAAAAAAGAATAAAAAAAATTGTTTGAATGACATATCCTTTTGTATATAGCTTTTTTTTTGGTCGAGTAGTATTTAGAAAATGTGCATTCGATTTTTTAAACTAGTTTAAAATCATATATTCCAGATAAATTTTAGATCCTCAAGGCTTAACTAGAAGTAAAATATGTCAAATTACTCGACCATATGACCTAGTTTACATTAGACTTAAGCCAGGTCATATTCTTTTAAGAAATATATTAGGCTAAGGTTTTTATTAAGGCCTATTTAGTTAAAAATGTCATACTTTAGGTCACTCAAAAAATCCTTTAGATTAACATATCAATTTATTTAAATAAACATAATTGTTGTTAGTGTTATTATCATTATTGTTATATTAAATTTGTTAAAATGTATTAAAATCTAACATTTATTTATCTTTTTAAATGTTGAGCATGTTAATCTACATGAGAAGTTAAGCTTAAACTTATAAGTTTATCAAAAAAGATAAAATTATGTCCTATTTAGATTTATTATTGCAGAATATTAAATAAGTCATTATGAATGTTAGATTATACTTTAAAATATGTTTGTATTACATAAACAAGTTAGATTTGACTTTTATAAAGTTTAATATACATATTATTATCTTTATTTTGATATTAAATTTATTATAAAATAGGTCTCTAAGCAAGCTTGTAGGTTAAATCAAATCTTTAAAAAGGTTTGAGGTAAACAAGCCAAATTGACTATAAGGTAGGTTCAACCACAAAAACTTAGTGAAACCTAGCCTATTTTCACATAGACCTATAGTAAACTCAAACTATAATCATTTTGTATGTCTATGCTCAACTAGGAAATTGAATCTCCTACAATTTAATCAATAATTGCTCAGGATGTAATCAAATAATTATCCATCCATCTAATGGTAATTAAGCTTTATAATTGTACCTTCATGAAGGTACCTAGGTAATTTTCTCTTTCATCGTGTTGTGTTCTTCTAGTTGCTTTCAATCAATATTTCACGTTTGATATTAGTTTAGCTATTGGTAGGAAATAATCGCAAACGATTCACATTTAGATACTCAAGTAAGTAGGATATCATATAAGATAAAAAAGAACATTTTTTAGATAATCTAGAAATATAATTCTAGATTACCAAACAATACTTTAGATAATGGTAAGATTAAGATAGTAATAATGTCTCCTTGATCTCTTTAGACTATAGCGAGGCTGAGATGTATTTGGATGGCGGAAACATATTTGGCCAGAGGAGGTCCTAGGGTTCAGCTGAGGGCTCTCTGATATCCCAATACAATAACCAAATATGCTTTAATACAAAATGAAACATTTTAAAGGTTAATATTTTGTGAAATAGAAAAAAATAATTGCAACGAGTGAGCCTTCTGTGGGAGCTGCCTTTGGTATGTGTATGTTCTTTTTGTAAACTTTTTTTTTTTCTTTCAGTTGAGTACCTCTTATATTCAACTAGGTAACATATTCTGTTTTGTTTATTTAAAAAATAAATAATTTCAGCAGATCTGATCCCCAAATTAGGAATAATGTATATATAAAAGACACAGTCAGCAATAATTTGCAACAGTGGTAATTATAAGTCAACCAATTAATGATGCATTACACCATTATAGCTCATTGTCACCCGATGACCATTTAAATCGGGTGAGAAAGAGGCGTATGACATTTCACCCTATTGCCCTTCCGGTGGCTAGCTTAGGTCTTAGAATATTCGAATCGTAGATCGTTCGTTAAGGAACATAAATAAACATTATGTAATTGCATTTTATCAACCAACCATTTTGATTATTCTTTAAATCGTACTATAATAACTGTTTTTATTTACTATTTGTCAATTCATTTGTGGAATGGCTTCTTAAAAATCTCACGCGACAGTGCTGACACGTAAAATGGCGACATATGGTAAGAAAAACGTTACTTTTGCTAATCAGTGAAGAGCATTTCATAATTCCAAATTAAAGAAGGACAAATGTGATCATAGCTTGTAGTTTTATGCTTCGCGACACAGACAAGGCTTGAAGTTAAATCTGAACGTAAAAAATGTGCATGCCCTTCGCAATACTTTGTTAAACATCATGATATATTTTCAATTATGAAAATTGCCTTTTAATAATTTTGTTAGAAATTTATATGAATGCATGTATGCTATGCATCCCAAATTGATATTCCACAGTGCATAATTAAAGATTACAATAGAGTTGATATACGACAGATTTCATTTCTTAAAAAGAAATTCCTCTGGAGAATTAATGTAATTAAAATTAATCCCCAAATCATATAGAGATTAAAACACGTGCTTTCACATATATTAATTTACATAAAAAATAAAAACTTGAACTTGAATACTCAACTTTGCAACCAACCTGTTGGCCAATATGTAATTATTAAACAATAAAACAAAAAAGGATCCAAAGGGTTGAGAGTGTGATGGCAAATTTGGCATTCAGTATGATGCAAGTTGGGAGGTGGAAAATAAATGACATGCAGGAATAAGTGAAAGGCATGTCCCCATGTGTGTGGGACCCCTTTAGGGCATAGAACCATATTATTTGGGTCCACCACAAATGGTGAGGGTAGTGGTGGGGGGCCAGTGAGAGGCTCTATTGTTGGTTGGAACTTAGCAGATGAGGAAGGGAAGGTGTGTGTGGGTCACAGATACTAAGGTAAAGTCACCTTGACTTGAGGCTTTTATTTGAACATGTCAACATCCTCGCATTAGACACTGTTTGTTGTTGTTGTATGTGTGCGGTGTGCCGCAGTGGTTGTTGTAAATCAGTGACGAATCTAGATCCTGACTCAATGAGAGCATTAGAAAATAATGAGATCAAATATATCAAATTAAAAAGTATAAAATATAAAAATATAAGAGTTATACATTTAAATATATAAAATTAGAGGAATAAAATTAAAAATATTAAATAATTATATATAATTTTTTAAAGTGAGAGAATAGGTATGGACACCTATATTAGGTCCACCACTGTTGTAGACTGTAGCCTCGCCTGTGTCTTGTGTTTGTGGCTACCCAACCGCATGCGCACATGCTGTTTTCTTCATCCAGCCATTAAATGGAGCCACTTATATATGTGCTTGGCTAGGCTTATAGATTTTAAGATTTTAAAATAAATGTTTTGCTAGGTCACTGCTGAAGGAATTTAAAAAAAAATCATGTAAAATTTATAAGAGTGAAAAAAATTATGAATAATGTAATTTTTGTCTTTTAATAAAAATATTTTTATTTTAAATCTTTTAAGTAGTGTCCTATTGGTTAACATTTATCTTAAAATAAAATATATTTTTAGTTCCATTACTTTTAGATAAATTTTATTTTAATTCCTGTATTTTCAAATAGACTATTTTAGTTCTCAAACGTTGAAAACATATAAATATATTTAGTCCATGAAAAATCAATCATTTGTATTAAAGATGAAGGATTAAATTTGCCTTTTCCCAAAGTTTGATGAATAAAATAACCAAATTTGAAAGTATAGGGACTAAACTTAAATTTGTCTAATAGTACAAAGATTAAAAATATATTTCATCCTAGATTTTATGCTGAAATTCCATTTTTTTCCTTCATTTTGATAATTTATTTTTTGAAAAAATTATTTTAACTCTTTAACTTTAAAATTTGAGTTAATGTTGTCCTTTTGAAGTAGTGATATTTTTTTGGCGTAATTTTTAATATTTTTTTATTTCAAATGTGAAAAATGATTCAATTAGATTTATCTATATAAAAATTATACAATTCAATTAATGTTTGAAATAAAACAGAATATGAAATTGTGACAAAAGGCAATCCAAGGAATAATAAAAAAAGAATCTTCTAGTAAGATTATTTTTCACTTAATTTTTATGATATTTATGATTCTTTTTTAGTTTAAACATTAATTAATTTTTATATTTTTTTATGCAAACGAATCTAATTGAAAAAGTTTCACATCTTAAATTTATAAAAAAAATTATTTAAAATATGCTCCAAAAATAAAATTAAAGAAAAATAATCACTATTTCGAAAGGATAACATTAAATCAAATTTTAGAGATAAGGACCAAACTAAACATTTTAAAAGATAAATTAAAATGAATTTTAGTATAAAAAATGAAAAAAAAAACATATTTTAACCTGTATTCTAAAAAATGTAAATTACTTTTCTATCCTTTTACGCCAATTAAGAGGGGATTCTTTCTTGTAAAGAGATTTGCTGTCTCTTATTCACTTTGTTAAAGTTTTTAGGCAATAAAGTTTGAGAATTTTCGATTTAAGCTTTCCGAAAGGCACAGGTTACCCAAATGCTTAATGAAACCCAAGGGCTCGGAAGCGTTCTCTCCCTCCCACTATGGTATTCTTTAATTGACATTACACTGCAATACGAGTATAGAAATAGAAACAGAACCAACAAGAAGCTGTGATCTTCGTGGACCATGTTAAAAAGGAAGCTTAATAGAAAATCAAACAATTTTCTTTTATCAGCAAAAATCAAACAAATATTTGTTGCGGAAAGATGGAAGATTCCTTCCCTTTTCTGTAATATTATAATTAAATGAGTATGACAATATAAACGTAATAAACATTAAAAATAATACTGAGCATTGCTATGTAATGTTAGCTAATAAGTAATAAATAAATAATTGTGACTATAAACGAATAAGAAAAACTTTCCCATTCCCAACATTCTTTTGTTCTAATTTATTTAAAAATCATTTTATATTGTGAATGCAATCTATGATAAGCATCACAAAAGCATATGAATCACCAATAAAATTTGTTTTAATTTAATAAATAGTTTCGAATTTAAATTTTGAAATAAATGTGTTGTTGTTCTTAAACCTATTTGATACGAAAAGGATTGTAAAAAATATATGCAATTAAAAAATGTTTATTATAGGCATGAAATACAACGTATATACGGACGCCAAATTTTTGAGGTCCACTAACATTTTTAAATTTGGTCACACAAATGCATGATTATTTAGTTGACATTTCACTTTAGCAGGCAACTCCCGTCGGTGCAATATACATTATTGACACTTTTTACAATTTTAAATAAAATATACGTATATTTATCCTTTACATATTTTATTTATTTTGTATTTGATGTCACTTTAACTACCATCTGGATAAATTTATCACTAGTCTATTCAAATGTCCAAAGCAAAATTGACAAGGCATGTCAATAGGCAAAAACGAACATTGCATTTTGAAGGAGGTTAAATTGAAAGAAAGGAAATAATTACGAAAGACAAACTTCCAGCCAACAACAAATAGATACGCTTTCTTTATTTTGGTGATCATTGCACATTTGCACCAACAAAAAGAGTTCTAGTCGCAATCAACTTCTACAAAATTTATACATAGAGTAGCCTCAACTAAGAGACAATTTTATTTTAATTTATTTCGTTTCCCCCCCTACTTTGACAGTACGTAATTATAAGAAAGTTGTCTAATTAATTATTTTGTTGCCTATTCTTAAAGATTCGTTCAAAAAATTTATTTTTTCACTATTTTTATACAATTTTAAAAAAAGTAAAGTAATATTTTATAATTATTTATAAAAAAAGTTTTCTTGAACCAAAGAGACTCCTAATTTTTTCTAACAAGGATAAATGACAATATAAGCAATAACAAATTATAAATCTCCTTATCTTTTAACTAGATGTCTCAAACATTTTGGGGGTCATCAACTAATTAATTAATTATAAAATTAGGATATTAAAAACCTTTTAAAAAAATTATAATTAGGCATCAGCCATGAGAAAGGAGAGGAGTTAGAGTTGAATAGGAGAGAGAATTAAATTTGGGTGTTATTTCGTTAATAGTAATTGAGATAAATAAAAACTAAAGCCCCACTGACTTTTTACAGTAAAATTTTAATAGTAAATATTAGAAAGAATTAATATTAAAGTAGTAAAAAACGTATATAAGATGTTGTCTGCAATTTATCTGTTCAATCATTTATCGATATATCCTCTTTAGTTTTGCTATTTGTTCAAATCTAAAGCGATTACGAAACAAAAAAGCAAAAATGCATCGAAGATCTAAAGCTCACGCAATGGACACGTACTTTACAAAAAGGAAAGTTGAAGGGAAAAAGTCTAAACTTAAAATATATCATAAGTCTCCACAATTTTTTTTGGGTAGTGAAACTAACTTTATGGAATGTAAATTGTTTCGATATGTTACATATAACACTGATAAATTAATAAATTTCTATTAACCTAAATTATATTCAAACTTGTATTGGCTTATTCACGACAAATGAATTATTAAAAAGAGAAAGGGAATCGTATTTTTACCTACGAATTATTTAATACTAAAAGAATGGTAAATAATTTTTATTCTTGAAATCACGAAGTAGACCTGCTCACTTTTTAGTTCTTTATAGTTGCCCGTCGCTGACTTTATACGCTTTATTATATTCTTTTTCTATCGATAATTTAAAGAACATTTGTTTTTTACTAGATTCTTTATTCTTAGGTGACAAACATGATGAAACATAACTGAAATGTGTATTAAAAAAATAAAACTAGAGAAAAGAATAAGATTAAAAAGTAATTGCTCCCTCATGACTATAGTCTTCTTGATCTCTTGTAACTCTTGAGAGCTGATAGGGTGAGCTAAGCTAAGCTGACCTTAAAAAATAAGACATAATGAGAGGAAAAAATAAGAAAGAGTGGTTGTCACCGCCCAAAGCGCAAAAGGGTGATGCCTCGTCCCATGACCATGACCCTTTTTGAAGTCTAAAAGTGAAGAGTTTGGGTCACACAAGAGAGGTTCATGTTAAAAGTACCCTTTAGAAAAGTGTCTCCCTTTGGATTGAGAGGACATAGGCCACCGTCATATCTGTAATTCTTCGTTATCCCATAATACATATGCTTGACACAAACATCATCAAGTAAATGCGATCAATTAACATAAAATTATTCTAATTTAAGTTATGAGTATATAATGATATTAAATATTTAGAATAAAAATATTTTATCGTTTATAATAATTCTAACTAACTCAAATAGAATTATCTCTTATCAAAGATACGTGTGATTTGAAAAAAAAAAAAAAAAGCATGCCACAAACAATTATAAACCCGTACGAATCAAATCTTAACATAAATTGCTGTAAAATGTTATAGATTCAAATGCTCAATGCTGATTTCATAGGCAAATTCATATTTTATAACCATTACTACACATTTGTGACATTTGCTGCAAAATGTCTTCATCATAAATTCATAATGAAGCATATTCTTTCAGGGATCCGTGATGCTGTTGACATTCATTGTCAATTTTCTTTGTACCGGAAACGTATCCAATTTTAAGATTATTATGGTGCACATTTCTTGTCTTTTAACCATTTTGAACTGAACATAAAATTTCTACGTCCATCGCTGATTATTATAATTGGATTAGGTAATGAGTTGATGAGTTTCTACACTAATAAAAATATTTTGAAAAAGACCATAAAAAGTTATATTTTTAGAAAATAAAATAAATCAAACATTTTTATCCTTGCTTTGTTGTCCACAATGGTTTCACACTACTCAAATAAGATTGTCACCAACAAAAAACACTTGTGGTCTATATTAAAAAAATATTATATTACCATTAAATGAAAGTAAATAAATATGTAATGAAACTAAACTATTTTTCAACATCTACGCATAATAAAATGAGCAACGATAAACGTTGAGCCCGATTCCTATTAGTGAAGATAATTAATGCAGATCCCCTCGCTGTTTGATTCGCAGATAGTTATGTATATTTGAAATTTTGAGAAGTTTAAACAATTACGAAAAATGAACATAAATAAATTAAATAAGAAGTGAGGAAGATATTCTACGATAATTGTTTAACTTGAACATTTTTAAACACGGAAAATGGTTTCTAGAACCAATTATTAAAAAAAATGTTTTTAAAATAAAATAAAAAAGTTATCTCTCTATTTCACTTTTCTCCAAAACTAATGCCACTCATCCTCTGGACAGGGAGTGAAATAGCTATTAGCTACTACCGTTGTAACGTGCAATGGATCATTGGATCTCATCGTCATAAACATTTAACATTTCTCATAACAATAATATTAAATTTTCAAATCAAATAAAAATATTTTTCTCTTATTTGTATATTAAACAAATAATTTAAAAGGAATCCCGCTCTCTTTTCATCCTATAACTCTGTTTTACTTTTCTTTTTCTTTTTCTTTTTCACGAATACCAACCAGAGCATAAATTCCTAAATGAGAACTTTACCAAGAAGGCATTTACAAAATTTATAATATAAAATATCTCCCTTGCACGAATTACTCACATCCACGCATGCACTCACTTTTTAATATGCTTGTGCCAACTTTTTTGGGAACTTTGCTATGGGATAGAGAATCAAGTAGACAACCCAAATAACTAGTGTATGGATCAAAATTCTACAAGGACCATATAAAATAGGTAGTTTGTAGCCCGAAGAATAAAAAGATAGAAACAACCATTCATACTTTTAGGGATAAACATTGCAAGTGCATGAGAAGATGGCTTAATGGTTAATCACAACCATTCATTTTATTAAGTGGGAAACTTTGGAAGATACTTATTTCTAGAGAATTTTCCCCTAACTACATGGTAGCCAAGAAAACCGAGGGAAAGAAACAAAAATTAAAAAAAGACAATGTGCAACAAAAAGTAAGAACTGATTTTGAGGAGGATCATTCCTTCTTACTGTGGTGAGATAAAAGCCACTGTATACTTTTTGTAGAGGATAAATTTGAATGTTGGTTATTATTATATGAAAATCTGATTTTTGGATGACAATGAAAAATAAATTAATTTGTATCGCAATCCAAATTATGATATTTGCACAAAGATATTAAATAAAAATATTTTATCCAATAAAAAAATCATTTAACCATCGTAACGAATTTTTATATGTAAAACAAGGCCAGTAATCAAATTATTATATGTAGTAAATTTCACAAACATTTTATCTTTAATTAGATGGATTTAGGTTTTAATATAATTGAGTTTGAAAGAATCTTGAAAAAAAAAATACGTGTTAAAAAAATTATTTGTGTTTGTGACTGATATTTTAAATTTGAATTCAAGATAATTAATTTTATGTCAATAACAAATATAATTACCTCTAATGTAAGAATATGGATATATGTTAAAAAGAAACTAAAATATATTTTATGTCTTCATAAATATAAATATGAAAAGATTCGAAATTCATTTTTACAAAAATTTTAATATATTTTTTGTCCTCTTAAAATTAAAATATATCATTTTTAGACTTAAAATAAGATTATAATATCCCAATCAATGTATTGATTTTT